>SNQJ01S0142486.1:0-24650 GCA_010110895.2 Picea sitchensis
AGTCAATTTTAGTGCCGTGTTTACCTTTTTTGAGATAGGTACTTTAAGGTCACTATATGTGTTGTATGTGTTGTTAGAGACACCTTTCTTGCCCTCACGCTGTTAACAGTGTTACCAAACACAAATCTCTATAGCCAAAGAGCTCCCAAAAGCTAAAGAGACGAAAGCATAGTCAAAAGTAAGTCAATCGGGGCTTGCAAATCTCATTGTGTAAAAACATTAACCATTCTGACATCATACTAGCTTTATAGTTTAAATGATGCAACCTGTAAAATGAAATTCCAAGATATCACAATAAGCTTATGGAAGCCACATTGAGAATTAATATTTAAGGGTAGGAAAAATGGGCGATGAGAAATTCCAAGCTATCGCAATAAGCTTATGGAAGCCACATTGAGAAAGCCACATTGAGAATTAATATTTAGGGCAGAAAAAATGGGCGATGAGAGCCAAGTAATTAAAAAAAGCTTATGAAGTCATAGTAAGAATCAATATTTAAGGATAGAAAAAATGGGGTGATGAAAGCCAAGTAGTTAGAAATCAATTCTGAGTATATATCAAAGAGCCTTCTTAAAACATAATTGATGTTTTATATAAAGAACACAAGCTTAGGCTAGGTGGAACGGTTTGCCTAGCCTGTTTCAGTCTTTTGGGTTTTTGAGTTTCAGTCTTTTGGGGTTTTGAGAGGTTATGAGTTCAAACCAAATGTCATTCATGTGGATGTAGGGGTTGTAAAGGTCTATTATCCCGCTGCAAGAGGTTTTTGGTTCTGAAGAAGGGTACATCTCTGCATGTGAGCATGCCACAACATTATTTTGGGGTATGCCAATAGACTAGTTTGTTCTAGGAGATTGGCTCGAGACAACATTATTTCAAGGTATGCCAATGGATTAGTCTTTCTAGGAGATTGGCCCTAAACACAGCCTCCATTTGAGAAAAAAAAACACATAATAAGAAAGAAGAATTCAATTTTACAATGAAAAAGAAAACAACATTTTACCAATATATGTGATATTAAACAACCATTAAAAAATATACGATGAATAGACTAGTCCATTGGCCCCAAACACAACCTCCACTTGACAAAAAAAACACATAATAAGAAAGAAGAATTCAATTTTACAAGGAAAAAGAAAACAACATTTTACCAATATACGTGATATTAAACAACCATTAAAAAATATAGGATGAAATTAAATAAAGGTAAAAATGATTCTATAAAGCTTTTTCTTTTTGCTTTTTAATGGTTTGAACACCAAGTTAATAAAAAAGGTTAACCCTAAAAAATCATTAAAAAAAGAACTGACTATAATTTCAAATCCTAACTTTAAGAAATCATGGACTTTGGAAAGACATGCTATTTTTTATTTTAATATTATTTACAACTTAAAAAATCTAGTGTGTTTGAAAAACACCTTATGGAGGGATGTAATACCCCTATAATGCACTTTATAGTTTGCTTTGATTGATTTGTTGATATTTCTCGTTGAGTATGCCTCTTTGCGTAGTTGGGATCGTTTATTACAGAACACCCGAGTACTTTGTGTCAAGATTGTCATTTTACTTATATCGACTATAAGTTTGGGACAAAGTTTCCTAATGAGCAGGTGTATGTAATGCACAACATCTTGTACCCTTGATAAAACCTAACTTAGATCTTGACGCTATCTCTAAATCAAGTCAAGTACCTTTGACCTAGAATTGAATGAACTTGTATCTACCTGTTGGATAACATGGCTTAATTGAGTAGATAGTTATGTTTGACTTCTAGTTATACAACACGCGATAGCGATCAATGTACATTTATACTACTTTGAGATGGCATATGTTGTTATTGAGAGATTTTTGTTATAATATTCAAGAATATTGAGAGGGGGGGTTGGTGAATCAATATAGAGTTATTTCAACAATTTTAACCTTCAAGCACTACATAAACATCAACCATTCATCATCACATAAAATCATACACATTGAACACAGATTTTTACGTGGAAACCCAACTAGGAGAAAACCACAAAAACTTATCTTTTATAAATGTCTGTAGGCACCAACCTATTGTTATAAAGATTGTAGGCACCAACCTATTGGAGACACCAATCTCCTTAGTTGAGCACCAACTCGACACCAACCTACTAGAGACATCAATTCATCAATTGAACATCAATACAATAAGATGTAGGCACCAACCTACTAGAGACACAAATCTCCTCAATTGAGCACCAACTCAATAGGATATCACCAATCCAAGATCTTTATACATAGAGTACTTATGACTTCACCTGCATACTTCATTTCATAGACAATCCTTCAAACCCTAGCAAGCCTCATAGCATCATTCCCATAATGTAATCACTGATGACAACATCCATTCACAACAACGTCCATTAACAAAAAATTTCACTCATGGAAACATCACAACTTCATAGCAGTGCATACGGTAGCATCACACCCTCACAACAATGCATACAACAACATCACAACCTTATAGCATACCTTGAGAATAAGAAAGACATCAAGAGAATCCCTTAGACTTCTCTTACACACCAGAAAGACATATAAACACATTGAGTGTGCCTCAGACTTAATCTCTTCATTGGTTACACTCAAAATATGAAATTATTTCTTGTATTTATAGTAATTTTGTATCAAAAAATTAGTTGAGCTGACCTTAATTTTATGGCTGGGTTGTCGGACGGAAAAACTCATATCTTCTCAATCCTATGGAGATGAAGGACTTCCATATACAATTGGAAAGGTATCAGAATAATTTTTCTAACCATGTAACTTGTGCTTCCATTTGAGTTAGTTATTTAGGGTAAAAATTCCCTCAAAATTAGGGTATCCAAATTGACCACAAATAATACTTTCAACAATCTCCATCTTGCAATATTTATCTTGGACATTTGTAGGCTTCTTCACTTGACTTTTGGGGATTCTTCACTTGGTTTTAGGGCTTCTTCAAGGCTCCTTCAAGGCTCCATTTCTATACAACTCAAAGTGGGCATGTGGAAACAACCACATGTTATCTCATCCCGTGAAGGCCATGCTTAAAAGCTACACCATAAGGGGGCCACTTTGGAGTTATATACATTTATGTCAAGGTTCCTTCAAGGCAGTTCAAGGCTTCTTCAAGTGGACACATCATTACTGCTTAAGAGGCTTCTTCAATTTTCTTTGAAATTGACTTGTCCTCATGGCTTAACTATTGCATGTTGGCTTCTCAAGGCTTCATCAACATGTCTTCAAGGCTTCTTTACTTGGCTTCATGGCTTCAAGGCTTCTTCACTTGGCTTCATGGATTCAATACTCAAACAATCTCAAGGCTTCTTTAGTTGGCTTCAAGGCTTCAAGGCTTCTTTACTTGGCTTCATAGCTTCAAGGCTCAAACAATCTCCCTTTTTCACTGTCACATCATCATCATCATTGTTACATCCTTATCATTACTACCACATCATCATCATCATTGCCACTTTGACATCAATGACAACATTTTCTCAACAATCTCCCCCTTTTGCATTAATAGAAACTTAGTAAAACAACCATGCTCCCCCTATCTTCGTGCTCTGATCCCAATGATTGTATTGTCCTCTTGTATTCATGTCGGCTCCCCTTGTCTTCATGCTTCTATTTTTACTGTTTTTCTCTCCCCCTTTGACACCAATGGAAAATGGTAACTCCCCTTGATAGTATTCCCCTTTTTGTTCTTGCAGAAGATTATGGAAATCAATTTGGAGAAGAAATTACTCCCAGTTTTTGTCGAAGATACTCAAAGGTATCCCTAGGAAGAGGTTTTGTGAAGATGTCTGCAATTTGTTCTTTTGCTCCAATGTACTCCAACTTGATATTTTTTTCTGTGATTTGTTCCCGCAAAAAGTGGAACTTAATAGGAATATGTTTGGTCTTGGAATGCATCACTAGATTCTTGGAGATGTTCATAGCATTGGCGTTGTCACAGAGTATCGTAATATGCTCATCATATCTCACTTGTATGTTTTGCAAGGTTTACTTCATCAAGAGAATCTAAGTACATGTTGTTGCAATATATTTTGCTTTTGTTGTGGATAAGGATACTGAAGATTGCTTCTTGCTCAACTAGAACACTAAGCAGTCACCTAAGTAGAAAGTTGTTCCACTTGTACTCCTTCTATCATCAATACTTCCTACCCAATCTACATCCATGTAGGAGACCATAGTTAACTCATTTCCTTTTGGATACTATAGCCCAAAATCTGTTGTTCCTTTAAAATATTTGAAGATCCTCTTCACTACTAGAACATGGGTTTCCTTTGGTGTCGCTTGAAATCTTGCGACCTATCCAATTGCTTGCATTACATCCAGTCTTGAAGTTGTCACATAGAGCAGACTACCAATCATTGATCTGTAGAGTTTTTGATCCGCTTCTTTAGATTCATCATCTTTTTTCAACTTGCAACCTGTAACCATAGGAGTACTTACAAGTTTACAGTCTTCCATTTTGAACTTCTTTAACATTTCCTTGATGTACATGGTTTGGTAAATGAAAATTCCTTCATATAGATGGAATATCTGGAGTCCCAAGAAGAAAGTCAACACCCCAAGTAGGGACATTTCAAATTCATTATGCATATTCTTGGAAAACTTCTGACTCAATCTATCATCATCACTTCCAAAGATGATGTCATCAACATACACTTCAATAATAATCATACTACCTTGATCCACTTTTATGTAGAGGTTACTATCTACATTTCCCCTTCTGAATCCTTCTTGTTGTAAGTACTTGTTTGATCTTGAGTACCAAGCTCTCAGAGCTTGCTTAAGTCCATACAAAGCTTTCTTCAATCTGCAAACATAGTCTTCCTTTTCTGATAGTAGAAAGCCTTCTGGTTGTTCTATGTATACTCCTTATAATTCTCCATTTAGAAAAGATGATTTTATGTCCCTCTGATACACTTTGATCCTTTTGGAGCATGCATAAGCCGGGAATATTCTAATTACTTCCATTATGGCCACGAGAGCAAAGGTTTCTTCAAAATCTATTCATTCAACTTGAGCATATCCTTTGCACACTAGTCTTGCTTTTTTTCTTGTTACCTGTCCATCTTCGTTTAGCTTGTTTCTGAAGACCCATTTTGTCCCAATCACATTTTTTTCCTTTGGTCTTGGAACTAGTTCCCATGTATCATTCTTCTCTATTTGATTTAGTTCTTCTTCCATAGCCTTGATCCAATGTTCATCATTTATGGCTTCCTCAAAGTTACTTAGTTCAACTCTGGACAATAATGAAAAATGTCCTTGTTCAGGTGTATGTGCTTGCCTTCTTCTTCTAGTTTCTACTCTGACACTTCTATCTCCAATGATTTGTTCCGATGGATGATTATTTTGAACCTGGCGGTTAAGTGTCATAGGAGGTGTCTGGAAATCTTGTTGGTTGTTGATTCCATGTTCCTCTGAATGCACGATCTTCTTCTTGTTTCTTCTTTATTTCTGGTTTCTGTATGTCCTCATTTAGAGGATTGCATTCTTCTTTATTGATGGAATCATTGATAGTATTTGCATAACTTATTTGCTCTACTTCATTTCTTGTCATCATAGAGCTTGAACCCTCATCAATATTATTTTGTTTGTACCCAAGTCTATACTTGTCATAGAATGGTTTTTTATTGCAGATAATCTCATCCACTATCTTGGTGCTATTTCCAAAATTTAGTTGGATGCCCTCCTTATGTAGTTCCTTTCCTAGTGAGGCTATTTTAGCTTCCAGATTCTTTGTTATTTTCTTCTTTTCTTCCATTTTTCTCTTGAGTGTTTCTTCCACTTTGGCTTCTTCCAATTGAATCCTTAGATCTATGATAGTCTTCTTGACTTCTTCAAAAAAAATTCTAGGGTTTTTAAAGCCTTCATTCAGTTTACTTAACTCTTCTTTGAGAGACTTGTTTTTCTTCCTTGCTATTCTTAGATCATTGATCAATTATGTCTCAAGATTCAATTCTCCTTCTTCTTCATAGTCTCCTTCATTATTTTCAGTAGTTTCCTCTTAAGTCTCTAACGCCATGAAGAGAACTCTTCTTGAGTCAGTGTCACTATCATCATTTTCATTTCATGAGGAAATATCATCTTTTGAATAGAGACTTTTCTTTTTAAAAAATATTTAATTATTTCTTTCATTGTTTCTTTTTTGATATTTCTTTTCTTTCTTAGGAACTTCTTCTTCATCACTATATTTGTACTTGTCGGTTCCTCTTCTCAGTTTTCTCACAAAGTTGGCTTATTCTTCATTGTTTGAATCATCACTATTGCTGGAGTAGGGTTTTGACCTTGGCTTGTTCTTTCTTGTCTTCTTGGAAGCTTTGAAAGTCGCTTCCCTTCTAGATGGATTTTCCTGGTTTCTTCTCATTTCATATGTTGTAAGTATTCCATATAATTCATCGATGATCAACGTAGCTAGATATTGTCTTTCTTCTAGAGTTGAAATTTTAGGGTCAAATCTCATTGGGAGAGATCTCAATATCTTTTGCACAATAACTGAATTTTCAATCTTTTCTCCTAGTCCTCTTATAGTATTCACAATTTCATCAACTTGAAGAAAATAAGCCACAATATCTTCATCTTCCTTCTTTCTCAGATGTTCAAATTTTCCTCTGTAAGTCTGAAGCTTGGCCACTTTGACTTTAGCATCTCCTTCATAAACATTCTTGAGCTTGTCCCAAATTTCCTTTGCAAAATCAAAATGCGTAACCTTAACAAATTATGAACTTGTTAGACCACTTAGAATGACATTTATAGCCTTTGAATTGTATTCACTTTTCTTTTTCTCAGCATTATCTGTTGGTGGATGTTGGTTTCTTTTATCGACTCCCTTCTCAGGTTATTTGAGTTATTGACCCAGGGTTCATGTCATTCGGGATTCCAACAAAACCTCTAACTATCGTCCCTCCTAGTAAACCATAAAGCAATGCAATGCCCGAAGGGTACTGCGCAGTCTCACCCGAGATAGCTATAGATGGTTGACTGTAAGAATCATGTGTTTACAGTCTGGGATAGAGTGCAGGATAAAGGGTTTCTTGATTAAGGCCCCGTTCTGCGAATCGTTACTGTAATCTACTTGTTCCTAGGAATCGCATGCATATAACTCAAAATATAAACAGATTCTAATAATGCATTTGGTTATTCATCAATTATAATCATCTATTGCTAAAAGAAGTTAAAGCTATACAGACATTCAACACATTACACAGAGATTACCATGGTTCACCCCTCCTGGGCTACGTCCACAAAGATTTGGCTCTTGGCTATTTTGTTATGGTGGTTCTTGATTTCCTTGCGCTGCACGCTTACAATTATCTGCAAAAGTGGGTAAGATTCATGTGAGGCGAACTAGATCGCACCAGTCTCTATAGCCTACGGTCTAATCCTCAGATCTACCTTCCCTCCTATCTTTTCTTGCTCAACAACTTACAAAACTTGGTTCATACAACTCAAAAACCCTTCATGTATCACTGACAACAATACTCGGAACAATCGTAATCCTCATAAAAACTAACGTAAAAACAACAACAACAACAACACACACTATATGATACTTTCGTATCTATATTTATACATTTCGGGCTCTTCAACCACTTACATAATATTTCCAAAACCCTAACCCTTCTTACGCTAGGTTTTTCTCCCATGCGCGTGTTGTTCTTCCTCTAGCTGTCGCTTTCCTCTAGGCATGCTTTCTTGTATTTGCACGTGCTGATCTTTTGCCATTTGCCACTTCAGTTTCCTGCACACTTTCTTTCCTATGATCGTCCTTCTTTCCACTTCGTCCTGGTGCCAACAAGCCCCCAACACTGACATGTGACTCGTCCCGAGTCACTTAATTGCACTGTGCTTCCTCGATCTCCCTAGTGATCGTCTGAAACTTCTCTTGCAATTTTGCTGCTTTTGTCAGTGCTTGCACGATTTTCTCCTTGATAATATCGACTATTTGCACTGCTACTTCTTTGCTTATCAATCCTTCACATTCTAGCTGAGTCCATGCTGACTGTATTCTGGCTTCTTCTGCCTGCTCTAGTATTGCTGCCATCCGTTCCTGCAATGGTTCTATTTGAGCCTGACGCTCCTGTTTCTGTGTTTGCGTGGTGAGAAGTTCTGCATGTAACTTCTTTAACTCTTGTGTTCCCTTGACCCATTCTGGAATTGGGATGGTTTTCTATTGCTACTTGAATTCTTGGATCTTTGCATTGATCCTTTCCTCCTCCTTGTCCCATTGTTGGACCTATGGATCCTCTTCTAGCTTTGTCCAGAGTTGTGTTGCTTTATCCAGCAAGTCGGCTGCTGTGATGACCTATTTTTCCAACCCCTGTAGTTGCATTGTTGCTTCCTGCTTCCTCTGCTCCTTTACTACTGGTTGAGTTGTTGGTCTAATCTGTCCACGAAGAGTCTCGATCTCCTTCTGATATTGATCAATTGCCTACACAATCTGATTGATATTTTCTGCCGCTGGGAGTTCACTTCCTTGCACAGTAGTTGGAAGTTTCTCGAAAATGTCTTCCACTGCGTTCCAAATCAGTTCTATGTTCCTTCTCCTTCCGTGTTTTCGATTTTGCCTGCACGTAAACTGTTTGCATTGTTTCCTGCTTCTTTGTTGCTTTCTGTAGCTTGACCAAGTTTTTATGTGCTCGAGACTGTATCTCATGGTCGACGCTAACCTGCAATTGGTATAAGGCCTTTGCTGGCATCCGTGTTAGGACCAATTGGATCTGATCCAAGTCCTTCAGTGGTGTCTGTCCCACAATATCATCCATTCGTAGCATGCTCGACTTTATGTAAACCATGGAATGTGGTTTCAGAAGAACTGAGTCATGTTCTCCTACCTCCATTCTTTTTGTGTTCCATGCGCTCGATGGTTCTATGCCTCTGCTGCTACTTGTAATCTGGGCTTCTCCGAACTTCTTCAGGAGTTGCCCCATTTCTGCTAGCTCCTTCTGCATTTTATCCCTGTGGTGCACTACATGATCAAAGTCCTCTGCAAGACAATCTTGGACCATTCTAGAAATCATCTCGCCATCGTCCTCTGTGATTGTGTATTCTGGTGGTGGTCGGTGTGCCTTTGATTTCTTGTGCGCACCCGTTTCCTATATCGCTGGTCTCTTAGTTCCCCCTGGTTCCCATGTGATGAGGTTCGTCGCAGTTTCTTGTGCTCCCTCAGCTGGGTTTTGTTGTTCATTGGTCGGCTGAGTGGTTTCTGTTCTCCCCTTCTGGGTCCCTAGTTGCTCTGAGCCACCCTTTGTCTGAGTCGACTTGATTTGGCCCGTTCTTGGTTTCTTGGGTACTGGGACTTATGGAGGCTGTGTTTTCGCCTACGGAGCCCCTTCTTCTGTTGTTTGTACCGGTACTGCTCTGGGTATAGTTGGAATTTTCCATTCATCCAGCCACTCGTGGATGATTATGTCAATGTCTCCCTCGGTGACACAGTAGCGCATTTGTAGCCACTGTTTATGTGGGTCCTGTCTTGGCTGTATCCACATGGCTTATCGCCTAGCCCAGAAATTAGCAATGCCCCCGAATCACGCGATAACCTCTGGTGTTATCCTCCATGCTCAATTGATTGCTTCCTACATTTATCGTAGGTAAGCTTCGAATATAATTCCATTTTCCTTCTTATGCTTGGCCAGTGGCGCAAATTTCAGGACGCGATATCTCGCTCCTCTTGGCTGGGGTGTGGTACAGAAGGTGACGTGGTCCGGTTCTTTCCATCCTATGAAAGCGATGAGAGTAATCCTCCATGAATAATGAAATTTCGTACCTACTTCCTTCGCGTCTTTACAGTCTATTTGGAACAAGTTTGACAGATATGGCACCCAGCTCATGAAGGTGCCTTCTGTGCATTGATCTGCAACTGCGATGACTCCTGCCGATACTTCATCTTTGTGGAATTTTCTTAGCAGTTTGCAAGCTAAGATCTTTGCTCCCAATTGTTTCGTGACATCATTAATTCGCTTGATTATAATGCCTCTTGTTCCCCTGTCGGTGCCATATTTCTTCTTCATTTCTTCTGCCAATGTTTTTTCCTTGGACTTGTCGTCCAATATCAACGCGGGATCCATACCCCGGATGGGTAGTCCTGTAATCTGCGCAATAAGTTCAATAGTTATGGGGACGGGTTTCTCCATCCATACATGCCCTCCATGCGTAACTTCTAATAGTGGCTTGATGCACGCCGTCGCATATTGGCCTCTGCCAAAGTGTGGTATCTTCAACAATCCTAAGATTCTGGTTCTGTCCAGTCCGGTTGCCCACTAGCGTGGCTTAGTGATATTTCCTCTTAGAGGGTTCACAGATATTGTCTCCGTAAAGACTTGTGGTGCAAGCTCTGGGTATTTGATTTCATCTGCTACGTCATGGTCGGAAAATTTGAGCTTTCCGACGTGACCCAATAGCTGCGCGTCCACCTGTATTCCTTCTAGTGTGCGAGGTAGCACAATCTCTGTAGCTGGTTTCTTTCGAGGCGAGCTCGGTATCTGAATCCTGTCTTCCTATTGTGTTGGCTGGTTCAAAGTTCTAGCATCTTCCGGTTGTTGCTTCGCCATCCATACTTCCCAAGCCTTGCCCATTTCACCAGTCGACTCAACCAAAAAAGAAAAGTCTGGGATGGGTATTTTTGGAACATTTGGTTGGACCTCTACTTCCGGGTTCTGTGTGCTTCCATTTATTTCCATGGCTGCTTCAATGTTTTTTGGCTGTCCTTCCTAATGAGTTCCTACTGCTTCATTCCGAGGCTGCTGCATTGCTTCCGGCGTGTCCTCTTTCATGGTTTCCGCTTGGGGCTGCAGGATCTCTTCCTGGATTGGTGTTGATTCGACTGGAATGTCCTCTAGCGACGGGATTTCATCAATATCGATGATCTCCGATGACTGTTGGTCGTTATCTTCCCGTGTCCCTCGTGACCTAGTTTGAACCCTAGTAGATATGACTGTCTGGCTTGGTTCTGCGAGCTTTGGTGGTGCCATACTGGTGTCTAGCAGACGTTTTCTTGGTTCAAATAGCTCAAATAAGCTCTACAATCTCGCTTTGTGCGGTTGGGCTTCTCTTTTTGTTTCTTTGTTCTTCTTGTGCGAATAGACTAGCTGTTTCTGTGCTCGTGTGTTGTATGGGTGTGCCATGAATCTTGTTGAGGATGCCTCCTACCTTGTGCGATTAATGCACCATAAGTGTGGGTTCAATGCATCAGCGGAAGTTTCGTACCTGCCCTTATGGCTACTTTGTTGACGACATCCCATCCATCCTTTCCTTTCTTTAATTCTGCCGCATGTTGTCCTGTCAGTGTGATTTTACTAACTTTCCTTTTCTCGCTTATTTCCCTTTCCGATATGGCCATTTTCTTTTCCCTCACTAGTTTCGTGTCGCATATGCGACTTGTCCGTCATGTTGTTTTTTTTTTTTTTTATACTGTGCGGTGGGTAGTCGACTATCCTTGTATAGCTTCAGCTGGCTCCCATTGATCATTCCTCTGGGGTCTGCTCCTACTTGATCTTTCAACTGTACAACTCCTTTGTCTGTAACAACTTTTACCTCGTATGGTCCTAGCCAATGCATCCTCATCTTCCCTGGGTGCTGCAACGTTTTACTGTTGTAGAGAAATACTAGATATCCTTCATTGAACATCTTTATCTTGATGTGGCGGTCGTGCCATGCTTTTTCTCTTGCTTTATGTACTTGTTGGTGGAATCCTGCCAAGATGCAATCTTCCTCCATTGACAGTAATTGATCTAGTTGTTCCTGGATTGCGCCTCATTCTATCATTTGTGTGATAGCTGCTATACGTAGACTAGGTATTAGAAATTCTAACGACACTACTGCTTCTTGACCATAGACCAGTTTGAATGGTGTGTGACTTGTCAACTTTTTGCATGTGGTTCTATATGCCCATAGTACTGCTGGTACCTTGAGATCCCAATCGTCCCTGTTGATGTTACATATCTTCGTCAGGGCGTTCTCTAGAATTTTGTTGAAGGATTCTACTGTGCCATTAGCCTATGGGTAATACGGTGTGCTTTTTTGGTGATGAACTTTGAACTCTTTGAGCCTCACACAGATGGTGCTGTTGATGAAGTGTGTTCCTTGTTCGCTCATCAAAATTCTTGGGCACCCAAATCTAGTAATTACCTGTTCGAAAAGAAAGTGGTCAGTTGTTTATGCACTGCAATCTTTTACTGGTGTGACTTCCGCCCATCTTGTTAAATATTCGGTCGTGGTGATAATATATCTCGCCCCTGTTCTCTTGGTGGGTGGGTTAATGGGTCCCACAAAGTCTATTGCCCATTTTTTGAATGCCTGAAGTGTCACTTGTGGTCGTAGTGGCATCTCATCCCTTCTGTTGGGTTTTCCGACCCGTTGGTAGACATCACATTGCTGACAATATTCTTTCGAGTCTCTATGTATCGTTGCCCACTATAATCCTGCACGTAGTACTTTCTGCGCGATAGATTTTCTTGCGTAGTTCCCTCCTGCCATTCCTTCGTGGGCTTCTGCTAAAATTATCGGTCATTCGTGGTCTAGTACGTATCTTCGTAAGATGCTATCTGTGCCCATTTTGTATAGATGCCTTGCGATCAGTTGATAGTCTATTGCGTGGACTACCGGGTTCCTCTTCTGCACAATGGTATATCCTTACGACATAGTACCTGTGCTCAAGTACTGGATGATCTCTGTGAAGTAATCGTCAACAATCTGTACTGAGAAGAGCTGTGCATCTGGAAATTTTTCTTCCAAATTCGTTGGTTCCTCTCCATTTGTGACCCTCGATAGGTGGTCAGGCCCTGCATTCAGTTTCCCTGGTTTGACTATTACCTCGAAGTCAAATTCTTGAAATAGAATTAACCATCGATAGATTCTCCCCCAAAACACTAGCTTGTTAACTAGGTATTTTAGGGCTGAGTGATCTATGAACATCTTAAAGTGTTTTCCCAATAGGTAATGTCTGTATTTCTGTAGTGCGTAAACCATAGCTAAGCCTTCTCTTTCCGTCGTGTTATAATTATGTTCTGAGTCGGATAATTTCTTGCTTGCGAACGCTATCGGGTGATCCAAGTCTCCTACTCCTGGTTGCACTAAAATAACTCCAAGTGCTATTGCTGATGCATCTACATGTACATGGAATGTCTTTTCCCAGTCTGGAAATACCAATATTGGTGCGGTGACCATCTTTTCCTTCAGGGTATCCAGACCGTGTTGGCACTCGTCGTTCCATTGATACTTGGTATCCTTCCTTAAAAAAAATTCCATAGGCGTTGTAATCTACGCGTAGCCTTTGATGAATTTCCTATAATATCCCGTATGTCCTAACGTTTCTCTTAGTTGGTAGACTGTTTTTGGTGCTGGTAGGTTAACAATGACTGCGATTTTGGTCGGATCCACTAGTAAACCCTGTTTGCATACTATGTGTCCCAGTAGTATCCCAAATGGTGTTCCAAATATGCATTTCTTGATATTTAGTGATATCTGACACTGTCTGCATCGTTCTAACATCAGGCGTAAAACTTCCACATGGTTTTTTAACAAGCTATAAACCGTCCAATCATCCAGGTATACTTCGAGAAATTGGTGGATGAATTCCTTAAATGCTGCGATGACCACTCTAGAGAATATTACAGGTGCATTCTTCAATCCAAACGACATGACTGTGTACTGATAATATCCCCATTCTGTCACAAATGTGGTCTTGTGTCTATTCTCTTGTGCTATCTTAATCTGATGATATCCCAAGAATCCATCGGTGAATGAATAGGCTTCATGTCCTCCTACGTTCTCGAGTACTTCGTCCGTGAATGGTGTGGGGAATGGGTCATGTAAGCATGCATCATTCAACTTCCTCAAGTCAACGCATATCCCGATCCCTCTTCCTTATTTCTTGTCCTGTACTACCATTGGTCTTATCCATTCTGATTCTTCGACTAGTTCGATTATGCCGGCCTTGAGCATCCTGTCGATCTCGTCTTTAAATTTCTATTTGTAGATGGGGTTCAGTCTATATGGTCATTTTTTAATGGGTCTCACATCAGGTCTGAGTGGTATCTTCATTTCTCCTAATTCTCCGGCTATTCCTTTCATCTCTGTAAAGGTCATGGGAAAAAGGTCGTTGTATTTGCGCAACAATTCTGTGATGCTTTCTAGTGTCTGTTGGTCCCAATAATCTCCAATGCTGGATATTTTGGGTTGCTCGATAGTCCCTATGTTAACCTTCTTGATATTGATTGGCACAGAGATGACCTCTGATTCTAAGGGTGGTATTTCCACATTTCTCTCGCCTTCGACTTCTTCG
The DNA here is from genome assembly GCA_010110895.2 of Picea sitchensis. Lineage (NCBI taxonomy): Eukaryota > Viridiplantae > Streptophyta > Pinopsida > Pinales > Pinaceae > Picea > Picea sitchensis. The sequence goes on from SNQJ01S0142486.1 coordinate 14,291, forward strand.
ATCTGAATATCGCGCGGATCATGTTCATCTGGTGCTTCTTCCTGTACATGGTAGCATGACAAAAATTCCTTGATTGTCTGCTTATTCCGATGTTGTACCTCTGTGATAACTTCCACTTCTGATTCTGTAATGAATATGACATCTCTGATCCATTTCAGGGCTGTGTCTATGTTGGGGTTCTCATGCTTGAATGAGAAAGTGACTGTAAAGTTCTGTTGGAGTGGCGCCCATGTCTTGGTTCCTTTTCGCAATTCTTGGTCTATATACCAATTTGTTGGTATGCCTTCTAAAGTATGAATGAAGTGGTGAGACCATTCTTCTAGTGGCGTCATTTTCCATAGTGTTTTACACGCCTCCAAGTGTTCTGCTAGTATTCCTAGTCCATCATATTTTTTTCGGTTGTTCCATATCTGTTCTGCGCTGAAACTTATGCACAATAATCATTTGCATTGGTACCAATCTGTGATAGTCTCTTTGTGCGCACCCCACCATATTGTAGGTGTAGCCTTTAGTGCTAAATCTAGTGCTAATAGTCTCTGGTTCTCTAATACTTCGTCTTCGTATTGTTTCAAGAAATTTTCCAAATCATTTAGCCCGTGAAAACTGGGTGGTTCTCTTATTTCTGTGCCAAGCCATCTTACTGCGCGGTCTATTCTTGCACACCTTATTGTGGATACTTCATGTAGTATTTCCTACCAATTTTCTAACCCAGTGTCTGAGTCTGTTGTGCATGAAGTAATGCTCCGCCAACTGAGTACCACGTATGCAGTTGGGTTTATATAGTCTGCATCGCGCGTAGTTGTTCTGTACAACTGGCCGATTTCGTCTAGATCCAGACAAGTGGGTTTGACGAACCTCTCGCCTTCTGATGGGTCGAGTGGGGATATAACCTTGTAGTCTCCCGACTCAAATGTCATTTTTCTGGTCTTCATGTTAATTATGGCCTAGTTGTCGAACGCCCAATCCAGGCCAAGTAGCATTGGGTAAGGTGTTGTACCATCTACTATTTCGATGACTTCAAAGTTTTCCTTAGTGCACACGCCATCCAGATCTACGATTACTCCTTTCAGTCTACCTATTGGTAGAACTCTATGTTGATTTGCTACCTTTAACTGAACAATTGAGTATCCCAATGTAGGTTCTCCCATGCATTTCCATGTGGTTTTTGGTAGTACGTTCACCTCGGATCCTAGATCTAGTATAATATCTCCCATGTTGAAATCCCTAATGTTAGCATTGATTCTAAATTCTCTACTTGTTCTTCTTCTTGTGTGTAGGTGGTTGACAGTTTTCAGTTCTGGCTTCTGTTCCGTCTCGCTGCTACATTTCTCTAGGATGGTTTGCAATACTTTGATAGATGAGGGATCACCTAACATTTTGATGCATGATTGCAAAAAGTCTTTGAGAGTACTTACTTGTTCCTTAGGTTGTATTCTATTGGTATGGTCCGGTGATGGTGGCATGTCATATTTCGAAGCTTCCTTGTTCTGCTATGCAGTCAGCGCTATGTCCTCCTTCTAGAATTCTTGTCGGGCTTCTGTAAAGATCTCCTTTTCCTTTTGCGTGTCGAACTACTTCTTGGGGTCAGGGTTCTTCTTTACCCATTGGTTCTGTGCTGGGTCCTATCGAACTACGTCGTTTCCTGTTTTTGTTCCTCCTCGAGTGACTATGTTGATGTTCCGTCTGTCATCCGTTGCTTCGGCTGAAATCCACTAAACATTCTAGTTATTTTGGTTCCTTTTTTTCTAGATCTTTACGAGCAGTGTCGAACATTCCTCTGTATTGTGGCCCGAAGCACGACAATACATACAGGTCATTGGTGGTAGTGGGAATTCCCGTGCATAATGTCCTGGTTGCTGGAAATTGTGACATGTGACTGGTCCTCTCCCACATCTAAAACATCCTCTGGTTCGCCCTGCTCCTCTATAGGCTGCACGATCACCTCATGGTGCATTATATTGTGGTCCCTGATTATATTGCGCGGTATTGTACTGGGGCTGTGATGGGTTGTACTGCGGTTGCACGTTATTATAGGGTTGTTGTGTAGTACTATACTATTGCTGTGCAGTGTTGTATGGTGTTGGGGCTTGAGTGAAATATGGTGTTGCCTGCCCATTCATCATTTCTGCCTGTACCCTGTAGGCGTCTGAGGTTCTTTCTCGCATCAGCTCCATAGTTTTGCAATCTTTGTCGTCGTGGCTGACTGAATTGCAAAAAGTGCAATATGAGTTCATTGGGACTGTTTGGTATTTCTGCATCATCATGCAATGGTAAGGGTCGTGACCTAGTTTCTTGCAGATTTCACACCATAATCCCCCCTGTGGTAGCGGGTTTGGCATCCCTGTTTCCATATACTGCGTGAATGTCAGACATTCATTTTTGTGGTGTCCTTTTATCCTGCATGTGGTACACCAAACGAATTCTCGTTTGTCCTTGTCTTTATTCTGGTTCAACTGAAATGTTAAGTTCTTCAGATCCTCTTTCAGTTCTTCGATAGCCGGGTCCGTCTGTTGACACTGATTCTCTTCCAATTGCAAGGTTTCCTGTAAAGCCTCTGCTTGTTTCTGAAACTTATGTTGTCATAGTGGGTATTTTAAGTGTGGGAGTAGTGAGTTGATAAACAGGTGTCGATGTTGCATCTTGGTCATAAGGTATTTTAACTTCCCTTTTAGTCACTTGAACTTTGATCAATCTCCCATACCGATTATCCTAGTTTCTATATTATCTCAATCATCTCGTTCATATACTGATCCTCTGAGCTCGGATTCTGGAACTCATTCATTAATAGTTTCTTAATGTCATCCAGTGTCCTTGTTGTCCCTGGAGCACTGTTTGTGTCTAGACTCATGTACCAGTCTAGTGCATGGTCTCTTAGTGTGATCGCTAGCCGCACGAGTTTGGTGTTGTCATCAGTGATCTTCTTTGCTTCCCAGATCTTGGCGCAAATGAATAGATCCTTCTCAGGGTATTCTGTTGCTTCTCCTCGAAACTCCGGTAATCTGATAGTAGAGTCGTGTCCTACCATTCTGAGTACTGAATTACTGCCTCCTCTGTGCAGTGTGGATACTTGACTAAGATTACCTGATCTGGCTCCTCCAGTTGTCGCTCCTTGTGTAGATGTACTTCTTGCTGTCGGACTTCCTCCGAACTTTGGTTGCCTAAACGGTGGTGTTCTCTGTGGTGTATTGGTCGCACATGGGTTTATGGGTTCCACACTGACATTGACCTGAAAGGGGTGGCTGTATTATCCTCCTGTTCTTGGGCCTCTGGTTTTCCTCTCATAGGTGGCGCACAAGATTTCCTCAATCTTCTCCACAGCCAGGAGATCCTCTACCTCCTCCTCATCGCTCGTCAAGCCCTCCCTTTCAGCTATGACTCTCTTCTTAGTGTTTATCTTATATTGGTAGGGTGATCCGCTATGCGTCATTCCTGATGACGCCAAGATCCACTTGAGCTAGTCGTCATCCATCGAGATCAAGTCCAAGGGTTCCTCTTCCTTCTTCTCTTTATCCTTCCCTCCTTCCATTCCTCCTTTTTCTGTCAGTGTTTCCCCCCTTTCCCCATGCGTGCAGGGAAGTCTAACTGTCTGATTCCATTGTCATTACACATTTTTTATAAAGAAATATCTTGATAGAAGTATACAAGGATCAAATATACCTTCCTCTGGGTCCTCGTAGAAATTCTTGCTTGGCTGCGTTGTATGACTTTGCTGTGTCTACCACAAAATCTGTGATGAATCCTGCCACAATACTGTCAAGCCAAAAGTCTACTGCGCGGGTGAATTTTTTGTTCACCTACTACAGCTGTTGAATCTGTACTAGAGTCCAATCTAGCTGTCGAATCTGGTTCGTCGGGTGATTATCCCTTAATCTTAAGATCCACTCCTGTAGTAGATGTAGAAAATCACAGAAAACGATTTCATGTAAATCTGTAAACACATATTTATCCAGGTATCTACGTGGTTTGATTCTAGGGTTTCTATGTCTTTGCGTGCAAATTCTATCTCTTTAGTTCTCAACCAACCCTCGATTTCTTCTCTCATGGGGTTCCAAGGTCTCCACATTCCCTTCTAACGACTCATTGCTTCTTCGATGGTTCTTGTCCACTCTATCTCATCTACTTAGTCCTATCTTGTTCCTCTTAACACGGCAATAGAACCATTTGTTGGTTTCTTTTATCGACTCCCTTCTCAGGTTATCTGAGTTATTGACCTAGGGTTCATGTCATTCAGGATTCCAACAAAGCCTCTAACTATCAGCCCTCCTGGTAAACCAGAAGGCAACGCAGCGCCTGGAGGGTACTGAGTAATCTCACCTGAGATAGCTATAGATGGTTGACTGTAAGACTCAGGTGTTTACAGTTTGGGACAGAGTAGGGGATAAAGGGTTTCTTGATTAAGGCCCTGTTCTGCGAACTGTTACTGTAATCTACTTGTTCCTAGGAATCGCATGCATATAACTCAAAATATAAACGGATTCTAATAATGCATTTGGTTATTCATCAATTATAATCATCTATTGCTGAAAGAAGTTAAAGCTATACAAACATTCAACACATTACACAGAGATTACCGTGGTTCACCCCTCCTAGGCTACGTCCACAAATATCTGGCTCTTGGCTCTTTTATTATGGTGGTTCTTGATTTCCTTGCACCGCGCGCTTACATTTATCCGCAAAAGTGGGTAAGATCTATGTGAGGTGAACTAGATCGCACCAGGCTCTACAACCTGCGGTCTAATCCTCAGATCTACGTTCCCTCCTATCTTTTCTTGCTCAACAGCTTACAAAACTCGGTTCATACAACTTAAAAACCTTTTGTGTATCGCCGACAACAATACTCAGAAGAATCGTAATCCTCATAAAAACAAACATATAAAAAAAAAACAACAACAACACACTATATGATACTTTCATATCTATATTTATACATTTCAAGCTCTTCAGCCACTTACACAATATTGCCAAAACCCCAACCCTTCTTACACTAGGTTTTTCTCCCATGCGCGTGTTGTTCTTCCTCCAACTATCGCTTTCCTCTATGCACACTTTCTTGCATTCGCACATGATGATATTTTGCCAGTTGTCACTTTAGTTTCCTGCATGCTTTCTTTCCCATGATCGTCCTTATTTCCACTTCGACCTGGTGCCAATAGTGGAGAATCTAGTGCAATGCATCCATTTACTACAGCTTGCCAAACATCAAATCCTTGTGCCTGCAAAAATGCTCTCATTCTTATGCTCCAAAAAACATAAATTTTCCCATCAAACAACCGTGTTCCATTTTTAGTAAATTCTACTTGCTTATCCATGATTTTCCTTCCAATGGTTAGAATATTTCTAAAGGAACTCGCTCTGAAACCAATTGTTAGAACATTCAAGTATATTGAGAGCGGGGGGGGGTGAATCGGTATAGAGTTATTTCAAAAAATTTAATCTTCAACCACTACATAAAAATTAACCATTCATCATGTCATTCATCATCACATTGCACACAAATTTTTACATGGAAACCCAACTCAGAGAAAACCACAAAAACTTATCTTTTATAAATGTCTATAGGCACCAACCTACTGTTACAAATATTATAGACACTAAACTACTAGAGACACCAATCTCCTTACACTAGTACATTTGAGTCAAATTCCGATGGTGTTTTCCTAGCAATTGCCACTTTATATTGTCAGAAGATTGATAAACATCGGACCCCCTCAAACGTCGTTTCACATGACGTCGGTTTTCTGATGACACCAATATTGTGTTTGTTGCGAAATTTCATGCAGACACGTGTCATCTCAGACTTCATTGTCCAATCCCAATATGGACGTTGCTATAATGACACCGAGATGCTGCACCTGCAATGCCACAGACCGTCAGTCGTCCGACGCATACGCTATATTAGCGACGTCTCACCTGTGATGTTGATGCCGTGACAATGACGCTAGGCACGTCGGATGACCGAGGGAAGGTAACGTCGCTATTCCAACATTTATGCTATATTAGGGACGTTTCATTTGCGATGTTGATGCCATGAAAACGACGCTAGGAACGTCGAAAAACCAATGGAATACGATGTCGGTCTTTCGACATGGATGCTACATCAACAACGCTAGGAATGTCGGAAGACCAACGACCTGTAGGTGTTTAATAAAAAATCACAAAATTGATGAGCCTACTTTCTACAACACCACTACTATGACCAAGCAAATGGATATGCAAGCACTGCAAAAATGTTGTGTTGTGCTCTCCATGTATCCATGTGCCCCCTTGATTAACAATTGTCATGCATTTTGGGAAACACAAGTGTAGGAATTTTAACACTCCATTTTCCTCCAAAATGAATTTCATTGATCCACGTGGCCTTATGGATAAATCCCCATCAATGAATTACATGATTTTGGAGGAAAAATGTATACAAAGTTTAATTTAACCGCGAGCCTTCGAAATAACAAACCACAAAAAATACAATGTACATGGTATCATTTAGATATATTCAGAGATGTTTGAACTAGGTTACAAAACTGGCTTATAAGCTCCGAAATGGTTTTAATCACCCTGGGTTAATTTTGGAGTGAGATATAAAAGTTCATCTATAAGCAACTTGTCCAAAGTGATAGAGTATTAAATAGGGTTCACAGATCTTTAACGCTAGTTTTTGGGGGCCCTTAGCTTTGAGAGAGGTCTTCTTATATGATTGGAGATAAGAAAACACATAATCTGTGCCTTCAAAATAATGCCTAGAGAAATGTTGATCGACTTGTTGCTTCATTCGATTTTAAATCCAAACCAGATTGTCTTTAAATGTGTGAAGAATGGTGGCTCTTGTTCAAGTGTGCAATCCACTTTTTGAACTTTGGATGTGCCTATCAAATATGAGTATATGGAAGTAGGTTTTTTTTCCATAAATAAATTTATATGATATCATTTTGGTAGCACAATCATAAGTTGCATTGCACCAACCATTGAGCAAGGTGTAGCCACTAAATCTATTGATGTTATATATCTACAATAAAACAACACAAGTAACTTTCCATTTATTTGTATTTAGTGAGAAAACCATGGACCTCTCTTAGCTAAAAAATTTCTAGTTGAGCTTCAATATCCACAAGTATATTTTCATCATTCTTCCTCATATCTCTAGACCAGTTAATGGAAAATTGTTTTTGTTGTTTTAAATTTTGATGAAACTGAATGGGGATAGATTCTAGATATAATATTTCAAAGGGTCTCCACGTCTCTTTGAATTTTCCTAGGAATAAAGGGTCTCCATGTCTCTTTGATTTTTCCCAGGAATAAAGGGTCTCCATGTCTCTTTGATTTTTCCCAGGAATAAAGGGTCTCCATGTCTCTTTAATTCATTCAAACCATAAATGTTAGATACGATGCCAATCCATTTTTCTTAGCATGCATTTCTAGAAAATGTTCCTGCATAACGAAGGTGAAGAAACAAACTTTATTTTGAAAGTGAAACTACAACAAAATGTGAGGGATTTAAAAAGTGTGAGTGGGTGAGAACCAATGACAATGAGCTTGTGAATCCAAAATTTTGAAACTTAAAGTAAACCAAAAAACAAATTAAACTCTTGTGATGACTCTCACATAAAAAGTTGTCTTTATTTATCTTCCTCAAAGAGTCCTTCAAAATATACACACTAAAGAAAATCATACTTATACCATTAATCCTATCAACCTTCAACATTGATTCATAAAAATATTTACATGATATGAAGTATTCTTCAAGGCAATATGTTCAATATTGAATGTCGATTATTCAACATCTTGCTGCAAAGTACAATTTTTTTTTATCACAATTTCTTTACAATATTCATGAAGCCTTTGCATGCTCTTGAGATTAGTGGTGAGATTAATAGACATTCCAATGTATGCCCTAGCAGTAGATGCATGAACTAACGCTTCATCAATCCCTACAGGAAGCTAAGGTTTCTTTCACTCAATATAAATGGACTCGTATCTACCATTACTGGATGGAAGGAGAGAACATAACAAGTACTAAAAATATGATATATCTCAATAAATTATCACATAGCAAACCTTGCATTAATAAATAATCACATAACAGTTCATAAACATTAAACATAACCAAAATCGAAGGCTATATAAACTATGCTGAAAGGAGCAATCACGCATGATCTGATGAACTGGTCGGCACAGTTGGAATGGTTGCACCCACGTGTTTATGTTCATTTGTATGACCCTTTGTTTGTCTTGAGAATCCCTCACTCGACGAAGAAAGATCTTAAAGTACTTGCCAAAATCATTCAACCTCCATAAATATCTACAAAATCAATATGTCATATTTGTAGCGCATTATTTACTCTAAGATGCATTTTTATGAGAGTGTTATAACATAACTAAATGATATCCTCTTGGTTTCAAGAATAATTTATTGGAGCTGCACATCTAATATTTGATCAAACTGCCTCCCTTGATTTGAAGTAGCAACAACGAAGTCAACATTGACTTTGTTGTTTCTCTGTTGGATCGAGGGAGGTTTGCTCCACGATTAAACGCCTCCAATAAATTATTCTCTATTGAACAGGGCCAACCACGTGAAGGCATAAGTTCTTATGGCCCCTCCCCCCTGCTCACATCACTCTCAATTACCCAATACCCAACATATAAATCCATTGAAATATTTACAGCAAAAACAAACATATATACATACCAATATTCACAATTGTTTACAATGAAATAAAACGTTTCCTTGATCCATTTGGAGTGATATCAATTCTCCTAAGAGAAAAGTAACAACTATTCCATAACATCATACACTACACTAAATCACTTTACATCTAAAACTAGAGAATGGAAATTGATGTGAAAAGAGGTTTTATTCTATTTCATCATATGACTTGGTTGAAATGCACTCGTAAACATCATAGAACTCATCCCACTTTGATATATAAGTGAAAACATGTTATTTTTTCCAATATTTAATCATAAACTCACTCAAAATACTAAATGAATGCTTTGGAAAACAATGGGTCTAAACTCATATGTAATCATGAAGATGGTCTTAATGTAAGGCTGCAGGAAAGCATAATATGGTTAAAAGTTAAGTAAAAGGTTGGTAAAAGAATGAAATTTTGGAGACCCAACAAGCACAAAAAAGTATTTCATAGAAAATAGATTTTATAAATAGTTATTAAAATATTGTACATCATCATTTAGTTTTAGTCGACATCTTCTTATTAGGTCTAAAATTCCTAAGCATTTCATCAATATCTATGTCTTCTTTCTCTGGGTGCTCTTCAAAATATGATTGTGATTGTGTCCTCTCACGCAGAGCATGCCTAGTAATTGGGTAATCATGGGGTAATGGAGGCAATTGTGTTGAGGCATCACCTACAAAAGAAAAAAATATAAAATTTAGATGACCAGTTTTTAAATATCATTGTACTAGTCCAATAATATTAAAAAAAACACCTGCAATGTCATTATTTACCTAGTGCACTGGTCGACACCATTGGAATGGTTCCCCCCCCTTGATCCTCTTCAACTATACGACCCTCAAGTACAATAATCTCTGCCATTGAGACCACAAACTTTATAAGGACAATCATAAATGTATAAGTAAAAAAAATAGAAGTACAAAATGTATAACTATGAAATTATTAAGTATATGATTAAAATACAACCATATTACCGTTATGTGCCTTGATCGTAGCACCATCGTGGGGATGCACCCCAATCGAATGGGAATACAAGGGAGAATCATCTTCTGGTTGCAAACCGCTATCAACGCACTGCTCTCCAATACTAGTGCGTTGGTTGACAATGTTACTCCCCTAGTTAAAACAAAGTTGTAACACATTAAAGTTATCAATGATATCAAACAAGACTATATTATATTAATAATAAAGGTTAATGTGGATTGAATTTTATTTACCTTATCCTGCGAAGTGGTTCTTGGTAACTGCTCCAAGCTTTTCTGGTGTTCAACTACAACTTTATAACCATACTTGTAACCAAGTTGGAGGTCTTCCTCCATGGTTTCAGTACCGAAATATGTAAATGTGTTGAACCTGTACATAATATATCTAGCTAAACAATAGTACACACATTTGCAAAGAGAATTGGAGAAAGAAGAAGAAGGAGAGAAAGAATGAAATAATTCTCATCAACCGTTGTGAAAAATGAATAGTTTACACATGATATACTCTGTATAACTCAATGAGTTCAACTTGAGGATAACCAATGTTCCATAGTGGTGGTCTAGAGTGATATGGACACATACCAGTAGTTACAGGAGTGAACTACCACCTATTCTAGTCTCTCAGGCAGTTACGGGAGTGAACTGCCACCTAGTTGAGTTAACTAGTCAACTAGTCTTCAGTTAACT
>SNQJ01S0142487.1:2040-23024 GCA_010110895.2 Picea sitchensis
TTGTAGAACAAACCAGAGGGAATATCTTACTAAAGGCTTGGGATCAGAATATATCAGAGAGTAGAGGAAGAGTAATCCGAATTATTTTCGGCACGAAATGAGATCGGAGATATAATAAAGAAATGCACAGAGATATCGCAGATGTTCAATAATATAACAGAAATGTATCAGAGATGCAACCATAAACACAGATATACAGTAATACACGATTTCTATTAATGAAAGAAATGTATAGACACTGTAAAAATACAGAGTGAAAGACTCGCTAAAATGGTGGCAGTTTATCTCTGAGAAGAGATGTGACGGCTACTCGCATTCGCAAGAAGATGATTACAATGAGGCTCTGAAGGCCCTTTTACAATAAACGAGAATGCCAAAAGTCCTAGACATCCAAAAACCTAACCCTAGGAGATGAAGCGCCAAAAGTCATGTGGGCCCCATTTGGGTAAGTGAGTACATCAACTTCCCGGGGTTGTAACTTTTGCATACGATCTCCGTTTTAGGCGTGTGATAGCTCGTTGGAAAGGTATTGTCGAGGAGATTCATTTTGGGGGCTCAATCATGCTTTTGGCTATCATTGAGAACCTCAATCTTGAAAAACCTTCATTTGGACCCTCAAAATGGCCTCGAAAGTTAAAACCTGCTAAAAATAGTAAACTGCCAAAATGGCTAGAAAACTGTTTTGAGCCATTTGAAAAAGGTGGGTGGCCACCGATATCCACCTGGATCATTAACAGAATTTCTCTCTCTCTCATCTTTCTTCCTAGTGAGTTCCTATTCATGTCTCTATTTTAGTATTTTTTCTTTCTTCAATTGTTCTTTATTATTATTATATCTTTGTTTTCTATAAATTATCTCCTATTGACATCTTTTAATTATAAATTCTCTTTCTTTCATAAATTATGGCTTACCAATTTATAACTTTAGACTATGGGTAGTCCTCACATTTTATCATCTTCCTTATCTTCTTCTTTTTTATTTAATTATTTCTTTATAAATATTCCCCTTTTTTATTCATAATCGTGGTCCCCTTCTTCTAATGATCATTATCATGCTTGTTATTAACTTCTTTTCTCCCAAAAAAAAAAATAAAAAAATAACCTTCTTTCCATTTCCTCTAATTATTTTTTAGCCTCCCTTTCCCTTTCCATTTCCTCTAATTATTTATTTATCTCTTTGTTGCTCTATCATTAACTCTGATTTCTCACCTTTTTTTACCATCACAATAACCCCACTTTCATCCTCATTTTTTCTTTGATCTTGACCCCCACTTTTTAGCTATCTTTATTCATTAAAATATTTTACTTTTTAAATATCCCTCTTAGAGTATTAATTACATTTTATTAATTTAACTAAGTTCCTCACCTTCCAATTTCAACATATATTAATATTATTTTGTAACCATTAGTAGTTTTTGAATCCTGTGTTTTTTTTATACAAAGGTTTATTAATTTTTACCATTTTAAAAGCTTTATATGGTTCTCTAATGATAAGTGGAGTGTCCACTCCAAATGTTGGGATGTTTGAAAACTATATCACATTTTAATTCCAAGTTATAAACCATTACATTTGTTGTCACATGAAGTTGTCAAGGCCCGTAAGCATGTGGCAATTTACCCGAGTCTGTACCCTTGCCCCATTTTTCTCTATTTTTGGTCGGTTATATCCTCATTTTTCCCCCTTTGTAGTCGGCAGAGCTGTTTTCTGTTTGCCCTTTCTATTTTGAACACTCACTCCCTCGGCCTCTGTCATTAATCCTTATGTTTTCCCAAGTCCCATCCATGTCGTCCAAGTCTTCATTGTCATAGGCCACAGCACTAGGAGCGATCTAAAATGGACTCAAATCAAGCGAGTGCGTGAATCGGGAGTTCAAATGTTGTAAAATTGTTCAGCAAGGATCGCGAAATCCTGATTCGCGAAAGGGAAGATCTGGGTCGTCTGATCGTGAAGAGTCGAGGGTCATTGATCTGACATCGACAAAAATTTTAGGATCGCGAATCGAGAGTTCGAGGTTCTCGTCGTAAAGGTGCATCCATAGCCCGAAATCCCGAGACCCGAAAAGTTGATGGTTTCAATATGAGTCGTCCAAATCAAGGGATGTGTGGCATCAGATCAGTAGGATCGCGATTTCACTGATCGGGTTTCGGAAGTGGAACATGGTGCGAGACCCCTGAAACGTAAAATCGCAAAACGCCCGAAAATTGGGCCCGTGGTCTCAACACTTGATCACATGGGAAGAAGGTCCATAAAGAGGGTCCAGCGCTCATCACATAGCCGGCATTGCGTGTTGTCAGGGAAAGGATCGTGGTCGTTCATTTTGAAGCAAGATCAACTGCCGATCTCAGGGGTCGTTTCGCGATTTCGGGCATCATGATGTTGGAATCAAGTTGGAGTGAAAACTCATGAAAGGCGCACCTTTGAATGAAAGCTCCAAGTCGCAGCCCGAGGTCACATGCAAGATTAGAGCAATAGAGGGGAGCCGCACCAAAAGGCCGAGAGCACATGTGTTGAGTGCAGAAGAAAAACAGCATGGCCTGAGGCGCCGAGATCGTTTTGAAGAAGTCATGGGCACCGCCTAGAGCATTCATGAGCGTCAGAGCTCATCATGATCCCGATGAAAGTAGTTAATGAAAGTGAGGGGTGGTGGTTGAAACCTCATATCACCCCATTAATGGAAAGCATGGAAATTTTGGCCATGGACGGCAGGTTGTCAGCCGAAAGTTCACATGTCATGGATTTTCTTGTGAAGCCCATACTGGTCTGATCTTGCATCTGACAGAAGAATGCAAGTCCAATCTGACAGAGGAAAATGCAGACGCCAAGCCTTGAATGCAATAACTAAAGCGTGCTTCTGAAGGGAGCAAGTTGCTTTGAGTATAAATACTCAGTTTTGGTATTTTGTTAGGGTCGATTGTAATACCCCAAGGACATGCCCCAATTGTATTATGAATTGTAATTTTGTTTTATAGGCTAGTGAGCCAAGTTTATATAAGCTAGTGGGCTTATGTGTTATTTAGACCAGGGAGCCTAATTGTTGAGGGTCAGGAGCCTGATTTTTGTACATGTAATTATGCACAGTATTAATACAAAAACATCTATGCGTGTAGACCGACCACGATGAATGAGTGATGGGGGACTAAGCTTCCACAAAGCCTGGGTAAGGGAGAGGGGGCTGAAAGGTTGGAAGACAGGCTAAGATCGAGGGCTTAAGTCCTTGGGAATAATAATTAAATATTATTCCAAAGCTATGAAAATGTATATGTTTTATCCTAAGTTCCTAGAAGGGGAACGTGTGCAATATGGGAAACATGTAGCCCCAAGAAGACAGGTGTCGACCTGGGTGCATGCAGTTAAAACCAGAGAAGTAAGTCATGTTGGGGTTTCATCCTTCATTCCTCCATCCGCCACCTGAGTCTGGGGGGGTTCGTCCTCCAGTCTTCCATGGGTTGTCTGAACCATGTGGCTTTGCGTCTGAGGGTTGCATACCTCACGCAGTTCTGAAACCCAAAACCATGAAACCCAGTGGTAAACCCATGGACTAAGTCGAGTCTCATGTGTGTCATGTGAACCCTGAGCCTACCGTAATCATCCATGTTGGGTGTGTTTTAACTACGGACTGTTGCGGTCACGCAGTCCCTTGGCTAAGTGTAATTGGCTACTGCCATCCGTCCTCTGTTGAGTCTTATTGTTGTTCTCCTTGTGCTAGAACAGAACTGAAGAAACAGGTTGTATGGCCTATGTATACAACACTCTCTCCGGGTGAGAGAGGTGGTTGAGGTTGAAGAAGTAGGTTGTCAAACCTGTGGGCAACTCTCTCCAGGTGAGAGAGTGTGCGGAAGAAGTGAGTACTCCTAAAAGGGGTCCTGTAGCTGCCACAGAGCTTAGAGACTTTCGGTTTGGTCTGTTGTTGAAGCCCAAGGCAAGGGAGGTTTAGCAACCGAAGGACTGTCCGGGTGACAATGAAGGTGTATACTCCTGGGGTGGGACAGGCATGTGGGGAACAAGAGTCTTTGAGCAGTGGGCATAAGTGGCTCCTGGGAAAGAATCCTTCTTCTGTGATCGTGTGTCTTCCTGTTGACCCTGCCTAACCTAGGATTCCCCTACCTGGTGGAGCTTAGTCCCAGCTCGGGGGTGACCTACTGCTGAGAGTGATGAGCAGCGCAGTATAAGGCTGGGAGGATCGTGAAAGGTTTGCATGCAGTTGGTGAAATTACTGCAATTTCAAAGATAAGTATCAGTTTGTGCTTAATATTATGTTCTACATACATGTGATGCTTATAGGATTATCATGTATTCTGTTGCGCATATGAATTGTTGTTAATTACCTTAATTATGTATGTTAGCAGTAATTAGGTGCTACTCTGTGTTAAGTCATTTATATTAATTTAAATGCATGTTATATAAGTGTTATTCCATAGTAACATTACTTTGGAGCTTAAAAGGATATGTAGAAGTTGTGTTGGTAGCATCGCCCGGTCCTTGGAGGGTCGGGGATGTTACATCGATGGTAGAGAAAAGCTCTCGTATTATAAAGTTTTAGTAAAGCCTTTGGCTTCTGGTTATGTATATGTATTGGAGACTTCTCGTTTAATCTAAGACAACTTTCTTCCTTCATCTTATTATGCGTCTGATACTGAATGTTCATGATTGAAGGATTCACATGGATTATTGTGACTGTGTTGCAATGGATGTTTGATTGCAGTGTTGTTATAGTGTTTTCAGTTTCCTGAAGCTCTGAATCCAAGAAGATCTTGTTTTCTGAGTTTTTCCTAAAATTATGATAGAGGTCTTCAATATGTTCTTAATTGATAAGAGATTTTATTCATTATTTAAATCATTTAAAAAAAGATTAGTTTTTATTTTTCTATTCTTTTAATTATCATAATTCTCTTCTATGGAGATTTTTTGCATGACAAAGTTTAGAGTTAGAGTTAAATGTCTATGATATGAATTAGGATCATGGTCATTTAAGATGTCAAAATTTAATATTTGGTTATATGTGGGGATATGAAATATCACATAATCTACAACACTGCTACCAAGCTTGTGAATACAATTCATTTGGTTGGATATTGATTAGTTTATTAGACCATTGCAAATTATTAGATATTGAGAACCATGGAGCTCAATCATCTCAAACCTAGATAGATTCTCAACCAAGTCTTTGGATTTTTTATTTATTTAAGACATTAACTTGGTTAGTTCATGTTCTACCATTAAAGCCTCCTAGGAATAGGATACTATCTTTATTTATCAAACTACCAATATCTTGTTGTAAGTCAACCAATATCTAGATTGTTTTTCTTATAAAAGGTAGAATTAATAGGAAGAAAATAACAAATGTTAACATCTAAAACCTCCATCCAAGTGTACTAATTGAAAACTCCTTTTCTATATGATCTCTCGTTGCATACAGACCATAAGACAAATCCTTCTATTTTTGGGACATTAGATTCTCCGTACTCTCAAGTTTCAATAAGCAATATAATATCAATTTCACTTGGGATCGAACTTAGCATGTGACCTTTACTTCATGGAAAGCCACAATAATCCCAATAGAGAGTGTTCTAAAATCCTAGTTATTATACCCCCAGATGGGGTGTTAGTGTGGGCCACATGGCGGGATGAGGAGGAGAGGACAAGCCAGCGCGGTAGGGGACCATGTGTCGGGCTCGTGCCAAGACCTACCACCTAATCCATGCATTTATTTGCTTCTACGACGTCCGCTGCACCATTAACGTTGGTGCGCCCGACTCCCATTGTTGTCTCCTCCATGGCTTCTCTGTTTGCAAGCAACTTTAACCCCCGCATGCGACCCGACCCTCTTATCCCTCAGCCGCCTAGACCTGGCTTACTCTGATTTTCATCCTTCATGGTGCTCACCGCCTTCGGATTTCTCCAGGCTCTCCACGACCATCCGGGACACTCTCTTCAGTTTTGCCTTCCCTGCGAGCTTAACATGTCGCGACAAAGAGGGAGACCAAGGAGAGGATATCCATGGCATCCTCCTCGGCCCCGGGTATCTGTTTCTCCCCCTAGCTCGCCCTCTACGCACTCCTCGCAACCCTCGCAGCCCGAGCTGGAACCTCTCGCCTCCTCCACCCCACCTGCCTCCCGGTTTGAATGTCTGGTGATCATCGATAGCTCGCTGAGTTCTCTCTCACAATTCCCCGCAATTCCTTTGAATTCCCTAGCCAACGGGCCTTCTTTTGCACCGGTAGCTTGCTCCTCCCGCCCACCCTTGGAGGCGCCACCCTTTCTTCGGAATGCCCATCACAGGACGCACTCTTCCACCGACTCCATCCCTGACTCGCAACTGCAGGACAGTCTGGCCATCCTCTATGGGCTGGTTTTTGAGCTCCGGTAGGGATTGGAGGACCTTCATTTTCGACTGCAGCTTTTGGATGGGAAAACCTAGACTCTCCTTCAGATCCTTTCCACCTTCTAGGGAGCTTTCCACTCCACTCTAGAAGTCGCGGCAGCAACATAGATGCCCCATGCAGAGCCCGTCGACAGGAATGAATAGGTGCAACAGCCAGAAGGTGGCGACTTGGTGCAGGCCATGCATGGGGACACGGAGGTTGCAGGAGCTATGGGCGTCCACGCACACAATCCACCCAGAGTCACTCTGCCAGCTGCCAACCTGGAAGGGGGCAACTTGGATGCTGACATGCAAGTGGAAGGGAAAGGGATGCCCATCGAAGAGGAACCTTGGGACGCGGCATACCAAGCCACCTAGCTAGGTTATTTACCAAGTGTCTGACCCCTCTGGGGATCTGATCTTTTTACTAGTTTATTTTCTTAGCTATAGCCTAGTCAGATTAGCTCTGTTTATCTAAGACTGTTAGACTATAAATTGTTAGACTTAGCCGGCTGGTTGAACTGGCTTCCCCTTTCTTGGGGCAGTTCGATAACTACAACACGGTTGTTTTCAAGCTTTTGCAACTCTGGTCTGGATTATGAAGGCCCTTTATATATATAAAATCTCTTACTTACAAAAAAAAAATTCCTAGTTATTATAATATTTTTGAAAGAATTTTCTTAATTCAACTTAATCGTCATTTATAAATATACATACTTCCTTTTATGAGACAAGCATGTGTTTTTCTTTCTTCTGTTTCAAACGAAAAATTATGAGGTCTTATTTAGCTAACTTTGTAATCTTAGTCATTTACTCATTGATTTGATATCGAATTTACTTTTTAAATTATTTAGAATCAAATTATTATTTAACTTTTCTTCTAACACTTTAATCTTGTTCTTTATTTTAAGATTATTTCACTAGATCTCTCCCCCAAATATAATAAATATTGAAAAAATTTATAAATAATATTGGAAAAAAAAGTAGGTCAAGCTCTGGATGATTCACTAATGTGCATGTTCATGTTATGTAGGTCCATTGTTTCATAAATGAGATTAAATTGGAAAGAATAAATATAGGGTGTGTATATATATATGAAGTTACATCTTTGATACAACTTGAGTGGGTCTAATGGTTAAAAACATGTGTTTTTTTTAGGAGGTCATAAATTCACATATACCAACCGGTGAACGTTAGTATTTTGAAGGCATGTACTAGTAGTCCTCCTCCTCTTGTCACATTAACTATGTTTGTCATATACTTCTTATAATTTTAGGGTGGAGGTAGAAGAATTTTCAAGCTAGACTAAAGGCACAATGTGCAAAATGTATAATGAGGATCTCATGTAATGGCATTGTACTTCAAATAAATAAGTTATCTCATGTAACCTAGAGCAAGTAATGGGATTTGAATTCATAGGGAAGAGTCACACAACATAATCTTAGATGAAGGGAAATGGTCCCCTCATTGTGGTAGCAAAGGAAGGGATTTACATATATCTAGCGGAAGGCCACATAGGATTACATGTAGAGTATAACGGTTTCAAGAACTCCATTTATTCGATGCATCATGGGGAGGTGTAGAGTAATGGGTTTCTTAGTGCAACATGTATAGAGTACTAGGACTAACTATTGTCATGTTCTATAGATGTGTTCAATCTATTTAAACAATGAAATTTGCATGGTGAATGCTTTCAATCGAGTCTATGGTGCAGGGGTGTAATTCACCTTGAAGGATTGAAATTCAAGGATGCTAAGCATAGTTTAAAGGTTTTTGTGATGCTTGTCAATGTTCTCTATTTTTTGCCTAGTTATGTTGTAGGTCCCAAATTGTTACACATATGGTCTGATGTTGGCTTTGTGCATTCAATTGTAAATATAATTGATAAATATATACATTTGTATTCTTCAATATTATTCTTCAAATTTTAATTAATAAATATATAGATGTTTCAGTATTTTTTTCAAGCATTAAAACAATTAACCAACCTCGAATCATTATATACATGCTAAGGTCAAATCTTCGAGAATTTTTTATTTCCACCATGCATGCAATGCCCTTTTCCACAAACATAGCAGGTGAGTTAGTAAAACGATAAGTATATCAAAGTCCATTTCTTGTTTGGTTACATTGTAGGCCCCAAATTGTTGTAGACATTGTCTAATGCAGCCTATGTGCATTTTCTATAACACGATATCATTCTTCAATATCATTCATTATAATTTCTCACAAGCTCGATAAGTATATCAAAGGTATCAATTTTTGAAGGTGTTTTCCACAACCTTCAATATCTTTGCATTATGTATTATCATGCTTTATTGGAGGTTGGAACGTTGCCAAATATAAAATAGAAGGGCTTTATGGTCTTGAAAAAAAATGAAGGTTGAACATGAACAAATGTAAAGAAGTGGAGGAGCTCTGAGGCATCGAACATCTAACATCCATAATGCATCTTGATGTAGTTGACTACCCTAAATTGTAGTGGGATGGGGAAGTATTGGAGCAACTGCACCAACAAGTCATGAAAGGTATGGCACATGTTTAAAATACAACTCATTTCTTGACACATGTTTAGAGTGAAATCCTAGTTCAATATCGTTATTCATTTTATCCTTTATTTTTACAACCCATTATCATTTTTGGATATCAATCTTCTAATTTTAATTGATAAATATATACGGAGCATTATGCTTTCTCGTTTCATAGTCGATAAACATATTAGTAACCCATCATGAGCTGACTCCTTCGTTTTAAAACTTCATATTCCATTACTTTTGTGCATTTTGTTATGCCCACCTACTCCACCTAGGTAGAATCCATGTTTTAGTTACATGGAAGTAATAAAGAGCCACTCTTAGACTCAATGGTTGATTCTTTAAATGGAATAGAGTAATTGTATCGAGAGGGAGGTGTTCTCCACATAAAAAAAGTCTTTGAAATATATAATAGTGTAGCATATAGTAGTATTCTTGATTTTATTCTCGATGTAGTTGATTGCCCCAAATTATGGTGGGATGGGGAAGAACCAGAGTACCTACTTGTGATGTCCCTTTCCAAGTGATCACTGCAAATGGATGGTGTAGTAGCCTAGTGGACTCTCGTAGGCTATAGACAACAAAGAAAAAGGGGGTCAAGGTGATTATTTGATGTCACTTGGTTAGAAAAGATTATATTTCAAAAGTGACATTGTGTAATTAATTAAAAAACGTGTTTTAAGTGACTTGAGTTTACAAAGTCACTTTGCTTTATTAAAAGGGTAAAAGGGTTTGAAAAGGGTCAACGAGGAAATAAAAGGAGAACGAGGGCGCCCTCTCTCATTATGCATTGATATTTTCTAAAAAATAAATTGAGAGAGCTCTTATGGATTTTGGCTCTTGGGACAAAAAATCCTAAAGAAGATTGGAAGATCGGTTTTGGTGGTGAGACCATCCACTCTAGTTGGTCGAGGGGAGGAGATCACTTAGATCTTTTCATTGTTCTTCATTGAGATAGAGTTTATCATTATTTGTGGTTGAGTTTTCTTATTTGCGGTTGAGTTTTGATTGTGTGAGGGTTGAGCTCTTTGAGGAGTTTGAGTTTCTAATTGTTGGGTCGTGTCATCTCATTTGGGGGACGAGTTATGTATGTACATGTTGTATTTCGTAGAGAAAAGGTCAAGATTGTGGAGAAGGGTCGATTTTGGGACTGTTAGAGGTCGAATTTGGTTGGTGTGAGTCGTATTTCTCTTGTTGAGCAGCGAAACCTTATTGTTGGTGATCCAGAATTGGATCTCGAGACCAAAATGGGTCCAGGAAAGCCTAAAAATCAAAGTGCTCATAATTGCTTCAAAACGGACTTGTGCGTAGGCCTCGTTGATACGAACCCAATGCAACTTGAACAGGCTCAAACGAACGTCGTATGGGAAAGATATCGCGGTTTGTTCGTTTCGTCAAACAGGCAAAAAAAAAGATGTTGACTTTACAGTCCGTACATTCTGTACAATGTTGCAGCTGACTGTACAGGTCATACGGTCATACAACTGATATGGCAGGGTGCGTTGGCACTGACGTGGACAGGTGCAGATGTGGATGAGTCACATTGTGACACGTGGCACCATTGTAAGGGTGACACATGGCACAGGCTAACGTGGTAGGTATAGGTGGAACGGGTTGACGTGGCATGGTCCGTACAACACATTTGTTGACTGGGAAGAGATCGTGATAGGTGGGTGAATGATTAGATGACACATGTTCGTTATCAGAGGTGAATGTGATGGCGCCACGTGGACCAGTCATGGGTTTCCATGTGGCACCCCGTCATTGGTTGATTGGTCGTTGGGAAAAATTGTTATGGAGCGCACCAGAGTCGAACCCGCGACCTCCGGGCATGGGGGGAACGACTTGGCAGGGCCATGCTAGCCAACTCACCCTCACATTGGAACTTAACCATATACAACGCCATATATATTTATGTTTGAATGAAGTAGTGGTTGGCAGAGGTTAGGGTTGGGGCTAGGCCCTAGCCCCCAGTCACAACACTCACCATACAACCCTGCAACATATGACCTTAACCTATAACTTGGCGCGGGAGTTGGTACGTGGTCCAGCACTCAGCCCCCGATTTCGCGTTATATCATATGACTATATCGATGTGACCGTGGATGTATTGTTAGCGCGAATATGTTGGTATAATGCTCGGTCGGCCGGGCTAGCCCGTCGACCAGGGCGTGCGACCAGGGGTTTTAAACTGAGAGATAACTTGCAGTGGGTGCGTGGAAGGTAAGCCCGAGGCCACATGGGCCCAAACATAAGACCAGGGGCAAAAATCCAGGGGGCCAAGCGCACTAGCAACCTAGCCCTTGGACACTTGGATGCGTGTAGGTGACCAGGAGCCCTAAGGAAGGGGGTTGCGCCCTAATATTTACCAAAAGTGGGTTTTAAACATTATCTTATGGTTTTTATTGATTTTTGGCCTGATATTGGGAGATTTTGGTCATTTTTGGAGGATCTTGGGTCCTTTTTGAGGCCAAACCTTGGGGAGAAGTTGGGAAGTTGTTACCCACTTCTAGTCTATATAAACCAGAGGTTCTTGGAGCCAAGGAGGAGGTGGAGAACAGGTACAAGCTGAATATTTTCCAAGCCAAAGCCATTTTTATGCAGGGAAGCCATTGAGTAGAGTGCCTTTGCGGGCCATTTATGGGAGCTTCGTTCATCCATTTTCAGTGTCATCAGTTTTGTTGGGTTCTTGAGATTTGGTAGAACATGACCAGATCAGTTTGTAATCATTTTGGCACTGTTATGATGCACTTTTAAATCTTTGAACAAAAATAAGAAAGCCTCGCCCACTGAGACAAAGGCCCGGAGATGTAGGCGAGATTGTCGAACTCTGTTATCACTTTGGTGTTTTATGGTTTGTTGTTCTTCATGCTTATTTCCAGATCTGTATATTGCTTAATGGCTTCTATGTTTCGTCTTTCATTCTTCCTCTTTCATTAGTTTCCTAAATGATAAAATAACTCATGCTTTAATAACTCAACCATTGTCATTTAAAAGATATTTTCAGATCAAGTGGTATCAGAGCCAGTTGACGGTTGGTTTTTGAGTTTGCATGATTACTAGGGAAAAGCTTAATCGTGGTGAAGGCAAGTTTGTTGAAGAGAATACATTGATTCGATTGAGAAAGAGAACTTCTCAAAGTGAGAAGATGGCATCGGAAGAGGGACTTTCTCATGATGAGAAAAAGTTTTGAAAGACTTTCTTTGCCATGTTGGAGATGATGAAGGTTCTATATGAGGATTACTTGGAATAGAAGAGATCGGTTCTAGGTGAATCTTCAAAGGTCAAAAGTGAAGAAGGAGAGGATCCTCCTCAAATTCCTCCTTCACCTTCTTCTTCTCCATCAACTTCTTCTTCTTCTTCAAGTTCAAGTTCTAAATCCACTGTAAGAAAACATTCCCATAAACATAAACAAGATATGCCTTTACTAAAACTTGATGTGAAATTTGAATTACCTATGTATGATGGTGAAGTCAATGTAGAGAGGCTTGATAACTGGGTCAGACAGATGGAGGTTTATTGCAGTGTGCAACAAATCAAAGATGAGGCCACTCAAATCAAGTTGGCATCACTTCGTCTTGCAAGCACAACACTCATCTGGTGGCAAAGCAAGTTGCAAAATGGCACGCAACAAGTGGGTAATGTATTTCCATCATGGCAAGTTTTTGTTTCTGCACTTAGAAAGAAATTATATCCTTTGGGTTATAAAGATAAATCTTTAATTGAATGGCAAGGTCTTAAACTAAGAAAAGGACAAACAGTGCAAGAATGCACAGATGGTTTTCGTAAGATGGCATTGATGTTAGATATTCATTTGCATACCCAATAAACTCTTATGAAGTATATAGGAGGTTTACCTGCACATATTTGTAACATTGTATTTATGTTTGTACCTACTAATATTGATGAGGTTTGATCCAGAATTGGATCTTGGGACCAAAATGGGTCCAGGAAGGCCTAAAAATCAAAGTGCTAAGAATGGCTTCAAAACGGATGAGTGTGTAGGCCTCGTCGATACGAACCCAACGCAACTTGAATAGGCCCAAACGGACGTTGTATGTGAAATATATCACGATTTGTTCATTTCGTCAAACAAGAAAAAAAAAAGATGATGACTGTACAGTCCATACAGTGTTGACGTGGCAGTTGATTGTACAGTCTGTATAGTGATGACATGGCAGCTGACTGTACAGGACGTATGGTGGTACAACTGACGTGGCAGGGTGCGTTGGCACTGATGTGGACAGATGTAGACGTGGACAAGTCAGATCGTGACATGTGGCACCACTGCAAGGGTGACATGTGGCATGGGATGACGTGGCAAGTACAAGTGGCACGGGTTGATGTGGCATGGTTTGTATGACATGTGTGCTAACTGGGAAGAGATTGTGACAGGTGGGCGAATGATTGGATGACACGTGTTTGTTATTAGAGGCAAATGTGATGGTGCCACATGGCACCCCGTCATTGGTTGATTGGTCGTTGGGTAAAATTGTTATGGACCGCACCAGAGTCGAACCCGTGACCTCCGGGCGTGGGGGGAATGACTTGGCAGGGCCGGGCTAGCCAGCCCGCCCTCACATTGGAACTTAACCATACACGACGTCATATATATTTATGTTTGAATGAAGTAGTGGTTGGCAGAGGTTAGGGTTGGGGGTAGGCCCCAACCCCCGATCGCAACACTCACCATACAAACCTGCAACATATGATCTTAACCTATCACTTGGTGCGGGAGTTGGTACGCGGCCCAGCACTCAACCCCCGATTTTGCGTTATATCATATGACTATACCGATGTGACCATGGATGTATTGTTAGCGCGGATATGTTGGTATAGCGCTCGGTCAGCCGGGTTAGCCCGTCGAACAGGGATTTTAGATTGAGAGATAACTTGCAGTGGGCACGTGGAAGGTAAGCCCGAGGCCACATGGGCCCAACCATAAGACCAGGACCATAAATCCAGGGGCCAGCGCACCAACAACCTAACCCTTGGACACTTGGATGCGCGCAGGTGACCAAGAGCCTTGAGAAAGGGGGTTGTGCCCTAATATTTACCAAAAGTGGGTTTTAAACATTATCTTATGGTTTTTATTGATTTTTGGCTTGATATTTGGAGATTTTGGTCATTTTTGGAGGATCTTGGGTCCTTTTTGAGGTCAGATATTGGGGAGAAGTTGGGAGGTTGTTACCCACTTCTAGTCTATATAAACCAGAGGTTATTGGAGCCAAGGAGGAGGTGGAGAATAGGTACATGTTGAAGATTTGCCAAGCCAAAGCCATTTTTATGCAAGGAATCCATTGAGGAGAGCACCTTTATGGGCCATTTCTAGGAGCTCTGTTCATCAAATTTCAGTGCCGTCAGTTTTGTTGGGTTCTTGAGATATGGTAGAACATGACCAGATCAGTTTGTAATCCTTTTGGCACTATTATGATGTACTTTTAAAGCTTCGAACAGAAATACAAAAGCCTCACCCACTGAGACAAAGGCCCAGAGACGTAGGCAAGATTGTCGAACTCCGTTATCACTTTGGTGTTTTATGGTTTGTTGTTCTTCATGCTTATTTCCATATATGTATATTGCTTAATGGCTACTATGTTTCCTCATTCATTCTTCCTCTTTCATTAGTTTCCTAAATGGTAAAATACCTCATGCTTTAATAACTCAACCATTGTCATTTAAAATATCTTTTTGGATCAGATGGGGACATGTTTCCTTGGTTGGGACCTTCGAATTATCTGTTGGGCGAGTTCTGGCTATAGGAAGGTTGAATGTCCCTATTTGGGTTTTTTTCCTCATCCTTGGCAGAGTCATTGCAATTAGGGAAAATTTTATGCATGCTGGGTTATTTTTATGCTTTCTAGGGGTTGAGTTATACCCACAGGAACCGCCTCTTCTTTGTTGGACAAAATATAACCAAGTTGAGTTGAATATTGTTGTAGAGGAGGGGCAATTTATCATTAGGGAAGTTGAGTCTTAGTTGGAAGCTAAATTATGGGTGACAATGATCAATTTTATAGCAGTAAAGCGAGAGTTTTAGTTGCAGTTACAACCCCAACATTACCTCTATCTTCCAGCCAGTATTTTCAAAGAATTTTGTGATTTTTTTGTGTTTGTAACAGTTCTAACTTTAAGGATTAAATAAGTAATCATCTTCGTTTCTTTTCTCTCGTTGTTGTTTAATACCTTGTCATTCATAGTCATTATTGTCCGTTAATATGTGTCAAATGTATTTCAATATGTTGTCATCTGTATGTTAAATCTCTACATCAGAAAACACACATAAACTCCACAACAACGAACTATTTGGTGAAATGTCTACATCGCAGAAATAAGAAAAAAATCCAAAAAAAATTAGTGGGGATTTTACAGTGACATGAGAGCTTGTGATCCTCCCAGCCTGTGAGGGTATACAAGCTTGGCTACGACAAACAATCAAAACAATGCCGGGAACAATGGAGACTGTGGTTCAAAGCGACAGTGAACAAGGAATCAAAGACAGTACGAGCAAGATGAAGAGTTTATAGATTGTTTGAGGGAATATATGGCGTTTAGTGAGGCATTTCACGCAACCCCGTCATTCAAGGATTTTTGCACCATCAAACATCCTGAATGGTATGAACCCCAAGTATCAGTGTACAAGAAGGTGAAGGTGCCAAGGAAAAAGGTACTAGTTTATGAAGATTTTGATACTTCAAAAAATGAGGAAAATGTTGATTCTTTGTATGTTTCTTCTCCTGCAAATGAGCACATGGATGCTCATGAGGCCCTAGAAGCTAAGACCACAAAGGAGATATGAGAAGACAAGGAAAAAGATAGTGTTGATACAATTTTATTCCAGTAAAGTGACAATGTGGTTTGGGATGAGGATCCAATTGATGCCATTGTGATTTGGGATGAAGAAGAACCAATTAATTGCACTATGATTTGGGATGAAGAAGAAGCAAATGTTGTTGATGGTATGGGGGACACAAGTCTCTTTGATGTTAACTTAGAGACCATATTTGATAGGCCTTATGGAGGGAAGAGCGTCCTTGATGAAGCAATGCTTGATCATGATGCCACCCCACCTTTTGGAGATTGCATGGTATCATATAGTGATCCAATTAGGTTTGACGAGGGTAATGTTCTTACAATGGATAACAAAATAGAAAATCAATGGTAGGACATCCCATTCCACTATGATGAATATTGTTAAGTCCCCATTTTTGGATTCCCTTGTTCAACACTGGAAATGACTCTCTTGGCTCATCATTAAAGAAAAAAAAGTCAAAATGGGTTATTTAATGTCACTTAGTTAGGAGATGTTATGTATTTGAAGTGACATTAAGGAAATAAAGTAAATTTAGATTAATAAGTTACTTAACCATTATTAAGAGTGACTTTTAATCTTAAAGTGGAAGAAAAAGGGGGATAAGGGTTATATTTGATCTAGTCAAAAAGGGGAAAGTTCTAGAAGTTATATTTGATTTAGTAAAAAAGTGAAAAGTTCTAAAAGGCAGGGAAGAAGGATAAAAGGAGAGGTGGCACTTCACTTTGCATCATGTATTTGGATTAATATCTTTGGAGTGCTCTTGTGAGCCAAGGTTTTTCGTTATGTTTTTGGCAAAACCCTTCCACTATTGGTTTGGTTTCGACTGTGCAATATCCACCCTGGCTAGACAAGGAGGAGGATCCTACAGGGTCTTCATTAGAGCTTCAGTTTTGGGTTTGTTTCAGTTTGGAGGAATATCAACTTGCACAGGATATTTCCAGAACTTTTCAGAGAAGGTCTTATTCATATTTTGTGAGTACCAGAAGGATTTTGGGGAAACCGTGACAAGGAACATTCTTGTGGGTTGAGTATAGGCGGTCTCGTGATGCCCCGCTTGTTGTCCAACTTCATCCCATGAGGACCTCTGCAATATGAAGTTGCAGAGTTGGTTAGGTACGAGCGATCAAATTGTTGTAGTAGGTGTTTGAGGAGTAGTTTGATACCGCACTAATGAGGGTTAGATAGTCCAAAGAAGGACACATCATCTCTTGAGGAGACTACGCCATTATTCTAGGTTTTGGCTTGAATTTGTAGTGTTTATTGTTGAAGTTGTTGTAGTAGCCATTAGAGATCTATTATTGTTGTGTACCATATTCCATTCATAATAAAATTCCAATGTTGTCTCTTTTATTCTATGTGTATTTGCAATATGTTTGACGAAATGGTTACTAGTAGAACACATGCAAATTATTTTTAGAAAGTTATCAATCAACTTGTAGAATAAGAAAACCTATGAATGCAAAGTATTTGACACAATCCCACAAAGAGAACAACACCATTGGAAATCAAATATAATATCCTAGCTTATTTAAGTATTGGGGATATTACAGTGGTATCAGAGTTGGTGATCTTGTTAGCCTGTGATTGCATAAGTCATTAATGGGTTACAAAAAAGGAATAAATCAGCAATGCATTTCATGGACAAGGGAATAAAGACAACTTCGGAATTCACGGATAAAAATTGGCAAATTATTCAACAAGCCAAGGGGATGCTAGCGGCAAATAAAACATGCCTTACTTTCAGGAGTATCTAACATTGAGTGAAGAGATCTGTGCAACTTTTCCCTTTAAAATCTTTTATACTCTCTAGTACAGAAGCTGGCCCAAGGATTTGGACGAATATTATTTTAAAAGCACAGGGTAGGAAGTAAAGAAGGATGAGCATGAAGGACGGCAAGAGGATCATGCATCTAGCCATGCAGAGGAGGTGTGCATAGAGGAATACCAAACAACAACCTATGATACATCATCAAAACTAACCAATGAGGCCAATGGCACTAGTGTGCTAGATGGA
Source organism: Picea sitchensis (assembly GCA_010110895.2). Taxonomy (NCBI): domain Eukaryota; kingdom Viridiplantae; phylum Streptophyta; class Pinopsida; order Pinales; family Pinaceae; genus Picea; species Picea sitchensis. The sequence goes on from SNQJ01S0142487.1 coordinate 19,764, forward strand.
AAAGATGAGGATACAACATCTTGTTCTATGTATGATGACTATGAGAAGATGTTCCAATCAACCGATGTTAAGGATTCAACATATCTCCCTGTAAATGATGTTGATGATGAGGATGGTTCAAGTGGGAATTCAACACCTCGTCCTATTTATGACATGTATGATGATGCAATCATGATTGTACTAGAATGTGACAAATATTGGGAGCTATGTGTGGAGGATGACAATGAAGGGGTTGATTTAGGGGACGAGAGAAGATCAAAGAAATTGTATGAGGAAGGTAGTCAATTGGTCCCTTGTGTGACAACCCACACCATGTTGATGAAATAACATTGCATGATTTGGAGAACTGAATATTGGTCACAGAGGAACAAGTTGTGCAGGTATTGATGAGGGTAGATGGTGCTCATAAATTTATTGAAGACCTTATGTGGAAAACCCAGATGGAGGAGAGGAAAAAGGGAATTGTGGATGGAGTCAATAGTACCCAATTGCGCATCATCAAAGAGGCACTAGAGCAGATTAAATCTTATTATTTGTAGTTGTTCATGGATAGGGACATTGCCCTTAAGTTCGTTGAAGACAAGGAAATGGAGATTGAGGAGCTTTGTTACCAGCTTAGTTTGGCATGCTCTTCATCGTTAACAATAGCAGAGACTCCATCATCTTTGGCAACAGTGACACATGAGGGTGTAAGTGTTAAAATTTTGGTATGCTCGTTTAACCATAGACAATGTAACATCATTGTCACCCTAACATAGGCATTCACATATGCCACCCTAAAGCACACTAACCTTTACTTAGAATAATTACAACAAGCTTACTCCAGAACCAACGGATAAACCCTAGCCACAATTGTTGCATCAAAAACACAATAACCATACAAGAAGAACATACATTTTCTCTAAGAGAAGTGCACAAGAGAAATACTCACGACTACTACACCACTCTTCCAGACTTGTGCCCCTTCCAGCTGTAGCTACTACTCCCAGAATTGCACACCTCTAGCTGCAACTCTAGTCTTCTAGACTTAGCGCACTTGCTAAGTGAGTGTATACAAATGAACTATGCAACTACCTATTTATACTAAATTTTCAAGTTGACTAGGGTTGACTTCTCCTTCTGGATGTGTCTATTACTTTAATTTTATTTCTCTTGAGGTCAACTTCTCTTCTAGGGTTTTATAACATCTATTTAATGGTTCACTTGCTTCTAGAATATTCTATTCTAAGTCAAAGGTTACACATGGAGGTTAATACCTCTCGCAGCTACCAAAACATCAACACTCCCTCTTAGTTATGGAGGTATTAACTAAGATGTTCTTCATGTATTGGTCTCAAACACATCCATCCATCTCACATGGAATGGGAAAGACTCTCATTGTCTTGCAGACCAATCTACAAGTAACATCACCATAGCCACACAGGTTATCTCACGATCACACAGATCATGTCTCAAGTAGCATGGCCACACAACCATATCATGATCAAACAGATTAGGTAACAAGTAGCATAGCCACATAGGTTATCTCATGATCAAACAGATCATGTCACAAGTATCATCATCATAGTCGCACAGGCTCTAGAATATGCAGTTGAGCCAGTTTACACAGAGTTGCACTACTACCCAATCCAAGCAGAGTCTGGGCTAGTGCAAATTGCTAGCTTACACATAATCTAACATCTAGTTCATAAAGAACTAGTAACTTGTCATATCACACAAAATATGACATCAAGCTCATAAAGAACTAGTATCTCGCAAGCTCATACTGAATCTGGCATCTAGTTCATAAAGAAATAGTAACTTGTCAACTCACACAGAATCTAACATCTAGTTCGCAAGGAACTAGTAACTCGTCAACTCACACAAAATCTGACATTTAGTTCACATGGAACTAGTAATCTCTGGTCGACACACCGAGAAACTAGTCCACAGTGACCAGGAATCTAATCACAAGATTAGGCGATGTAGTGTGCAAACACTACCCATCTATACCAAGGCTAGGAAACACCTCCAACCACACAGGTTGGCCCACCAGCTTGAAAATTTGGGTAACTAACCAACCCTGAAGGCATGGCATCTATTGGCCTTGTGTGAGGTCATGCTGACTGGTGCCACATTTAGTAATGTGCGTACCAGACTATTTCACTGGAGTAGCAATCTGCGTACCAGACTTTTTCACTGGAGTAGCAGTAACTCAACATACCAGACTTTTTCACTTGAGTAGCCCTCTGCGTACCATAATTTTTCACTGGAGTAGCAGTAACTCGGTGTACCAGACTTTTTCACTGGAGTAGCCCTCTACGTACTAGAATTTTTCACTAGAGTAGCAGTAACTCGACGTACCAAAATTTTTCACTGGAGTATCCCTCTACGTACAAGACTTTTTCAAACTAGATAGTCTGCCACTTCTTATGTCACTGTTGCCCCCCTCTGGTATTTTTATGGTGTTGATTAAGCAATCAACAAAAAAGAGGGATTTTTCATCACAACTATGAGGGATTTTTCATCACAACTATGACACAGATACATTGTATATACATTAATGTAGAACCTGAAAGAAAAATGAAGAAAGACGGACGAAAACTTAAAACTTGCGTCAACCAAATTGTGTACTTTGAAAGAAAATTAGGGTTTATGGTTTACATGATGAATTGATGATGGAAGAAAGTGGGTGTGTCAGTCAAATTTGAGTCCAGAAACCCTCCCATATCATTAAGGTATGCGAATAGTCTATCCATGAAAAATTTCAGTGCATACAAAAACTGTTTGAAAAAATTTCAACGTTGGCCCCATTCACAGGTCACTGTTGTCGGTGTCTAGTCCTCGTACAATTTCCATTCCTTGTTCCTTGTTCCTCATTCCTTGTTCCGCATTCCTTGACCATGGTGTAGTCCCCAATATCCATTATTTTTGTACAAAACATACTAATGGCATAAAATGTCCCACACAAAGACCAAATTAATATCCACTACATAAGTCTTTTGTCTTTTTTCAAGGACTATGTAATGAATCTCAATTCTAAGAAGATTCAAATATGGCCTAAGAACATTAAGTTCTTTCCTTAACCATGGGTGACATAACACTATCATTCAATAGTCAAATTGTTACATTTCATTGTCAGACATCATGTGTACTGAGGGCTTGAACCACCACAAAGGAAACATACAAAGAATATTTGTCTTATGAACAAGATATGGTATTATCCATTTTGAGGTTTGGAATAGAGATTGTTCTTATAGACTACACTACATTGCACCATAA
>SNQJ01S0142488.1:0-24674 GCA_010110895.2 Picea sitchensis
ATCTTAACGACCATTGATCCGTGGCTTAACACTCGATTGGTCCATGATCTCTATTTAAAGAGCATGGAGGGTCATTTGTTGATGATCGATTGTGAGAAACTCTCTTGTAAAATCTCTTCATAATCTTTTTCGTTGCATTAATAAACTGCTCCAAGTGGCCGCGTTGGCTAGGGTCGTGGATTTTTCCCCGTAGGGGTTTTACCATGTGAAAACATCGGTGTGTTGATATTTGATCTGGTTATGTGAGTGGTTACTGAAGGTGTTCGTCCTATGTTGGAATACCTGTGTTGTCGAACAACACCCACTTGAAAGGAAGCTACAACTCCTTGCTTCTCCAAGCACCCTCTTGAAAGGAAGCTACAACTCCCTACTATTGAGGCTTCTACCTGTAGAGGAAATCAATCCTTCCTAGCTCCTCCCTTCCACCCTCACTTCATGTGAATGTTTCAAGTTATTCCTTGGACTCTCTCTGTATTTTGATCTTCTAAATTAGACCACAAAGACACACTCTTTTCACAATACCTTTATGTTTATATAGTATTCCAACAGGTATGAAATTGAACCATTGTGTCATTTTAATGAACCATTGCACCTTTTCATTTATTTAACAATAATGTTGATATTTTTTATTGAAATTTTGGTTTAACTTAAAAGACTTCAAATCCCTTGTAAGTTGTTCAACATTTATCCCTTCACTTGCCAAAAACCTTATAGTTTCAATGGAATGCATGTGATAGAACTTCAAACTGATATAAGCTCCTCTACTATCATCTAAAACTTCCTTATCTTCCACTAGCCTATGATTTCCCAGATATATTGTTCATCATCGTTATGTTCAGTCATCACAATTTGTTTAATCAAATATGTAGAGTCGTACCCATCGTGAATTTTTCTATCATGCTAATAATTACACTAGTTGCAGGAACATCAAACATTCTTGTGGTGCTAGATATGGCAATAGTTCCTAGTTTTTCACGAGGTCAAACTTGGTCATTCCAATATCACTGTTGATTATAGTCTCTCTAGTCGATGATGGACGAATAATATACAAGTGTATTTGAATTATATTTCTGTGTCTGAGTCTATTTTTACTATTGTCAATACTCAACATAATGTGAAATAATGAGGGTCGTCCGATCTTGATCAACGATGGACTCGAAATAATATAAAATGGTTTTGATAAAAGCTTTGGATCCAAGTTTGTGTTGACTATGGTCAACTGCCAACAAAACCTGAAATGGTTGTGGACTTTCCGATCCAATCGACGATGGACACAAAAAATATAAGGACGGATTTGAATTAATTCTTCGGGTCCGTGTTTGTGTTGACTCTGGTCCATTGCCAACCAAACCCGAAATGATTATGTATCGTCTGATATGCTCTCAATCAATCATCATCGTCCAATACGACCACCACTATATTTCTCGACTATCTCATTCATCTCCCTTTGCAGGCTTGCAAGGTGACTATCAGTGAAGGGATAAGCCTTGGCTCCATGGATCGACACCGCACAACTGCCATCATCTGTAAATTCTTCTTAAGTTTTCTTCCTCGTCGTCACTATAGACTAACACAATCTCGAAGGCCTCTCCTTTCTTCATGATATCGTCGTAAATACCGGTAATATGTGCAGTGAACTCTTGAAAAACCATTAATATTCTCAGACTAAATGAAGGCTTTCACTCTTTGTTTCAGATATATAGACATTAATATGAATGCATGTAATCAAGCTCGCACATGAAATTAACGGAGTTATAGTCCCGGGGAGAAGACAACGACTGCATAATAAAATTTTGATAATGCATGGGCTTGTCTCAATGAAAATACCATATAGCCATTGATAATGATGACCATATTGATCCTTTTTGATATCAATGAAAACACCATATCCAACACTATCCACTGATGATTTCCAAGAATATGAAGAAGTGGGTTAAGAGTTGTAGGATTTGTCAATGTGCAAATGGAAGAAGTCATAATACTATATTGTACACACCATTGTTGGTACTCAAAGAACCATGGGAAGATATCAACATGGACTTTGTGTGGGGATTTCCAAGAAACCAATGAGGTAATGAGTCTATCTTTGTGGTTGTTGTTAGATTTTCAAAAATAGCGCATTTCATTCCATGTAAGAAAACTAGTGATGTAATGAACATAGTTTTATTTTTTAAAGAAATTGTTCATTTACACGGGTTTCCAAGAAAAATGACCTCAAAAAAGAACAACAAATTTATTGGTAATTTCTAAAGGACCTTGTGGAAGAAACTTGACACAAAATTGTAGTTCAATTATGCATATCATCCATAAATTGATGGATAAATCATGGTAGTTAATAGAAGCCTTGGAAATCTACTAAGATGTTTGGTTGGAGAGAACCAAATATAGTGGGATTTGGTGTTGGTGCAAGATGAATTCACATACAACAATTTAATGAAAAATTCTATAGGAAAGAGTCCATTCTAGGTTGTGAACAAAAGATCACCAAGAGGGGTGATTGATTTAGCAAGGTTATCTGAAGCAAACAAGAGCAATGCAAATGCAAAGTCATTTGTTGAGTATATGAAGGAAATGCATGAACATGTGTAACAACTTGTTAGCGACATTTCTTGTCTCGAGCCTAAAAGTGTTCATATCTACAAGTGGCGCGATAAACGCTCGAGTGCAGCACACAGAAGAAGTCCTTTTCGGACTTAAAATCAAGCGAGCATTCATTGCATTCTTCAGTGGAAAGGATCCAGCGTCAGAGCAGAACAACGATTGATGGGAAATCACAGATTAGCTGAGTCGCGCCAAGTATAGCGCAAAAATGCTTTTTAAAGGCATCAATCGTGATCTGTATAAGTGCAACAGTGTTTTTTGAACTTGGGGTTCGTGAGTTCAAGGGGCGGACCATGTCTTCCGGTTGCGCGAGATTGTGAGTTACGAAAAGTGCCCGGAGGGGTCAACCTTCGCTGACCATCGCGACTCGGGACCTCGCGAGGGGAGATGGCCAAAGTTAGATACTCCAACTCATGAAGCCGGGAGTTACGAGAGGTGTTAGTACGTTGACCCGCGAGCTTGCGAATCACGAAGTAAAAAGAGCTTTAATGACGGGCCCACAGTATCACGAAGGTGATCTTAGCCGTCCATTCAGAGGGATGCGCGGCGCGCGACCAAGTTGTCTCGGCGTTTCTCCTATCGTAGCTTTGAATCATGAGAGACAACCTCCTCCTTGCTGCGAGACGCAAAGAGCCGAAGTCGTCCGGGACCCGGACCCACAGTATTGCCGAGGTGATCTCAGCCGTCCATCTACAGGAGACACCTGGCGCATGATTAAGCCACCTCGGCGTTTCGCCCATCGCGATTTCAAGGAACAAAGAACAACTTCGTTACGTCGCGATGCGCGAGGTGCTGAGAACATTCAGGGCCCGAACCCACAACAACATGAGAAGGATTCTGAACCGTCGGATCTAGAAGNCCAGTTGCCGAAAGGGATCGTCTTGATCTCCAGGTACCATCCGATACGATCTCTCTCTCGGTCTTTGCTTGGAGTAAATTAAGGCGAGAAGGGGTAGGTGAGACCTATCCTCATACATTAAGTGTAAGGTATGGAAGGTCTGGCAAGCGGTCTGCTCGAGAGGGTCCCGTGTACCCAGTTCTTCAAAGAAGCCATACCGAGTCCTCAACTAGCCAGAGGAGGTCTGCACATGCTAAATCAGCATTCACTGGCTCAGCTACTCCCCCTGCAGGAGCCATGCTCAGTTAAGGAGGCGTCTGGCAGAGCAAGCCCGTCTGATTTTGGTTGAAAGGACACCAAGCTTCAGATGACCGCACACACCTCTGTGAAGCATTTTTCTCTGAGTATATAAACTCAATCTTTGTAATTTGTAATCTATCGATGGTTGAGCAGAGCTCCCAGTTGTAAAGTTTTAACGAAGCACTGTTAATCTGGTTATGTATGGACTTTTGAGACTTCTTGCTTTATGAATGCCAGTTTCTTTCATTCCTATGTTTACAATGTGTTAGAGAAACTCAGAATTGGAGGGTCCAGTCGAGCTGTAGCTATTATAGGATGATGTTGTAATGGATCACTGTAATAGTTGCGCTGTCTCTAATCAGTTCCTCTGATTTTCCCAGCGCTGAGTGACTTGGAATTGGAGGATCCAGTCAAGTCCCCTTTCAGTTTCTCAAGACCCTGAACCAAGCGGAGATTGCATTCAGAACCTTTCTTCTGCAAACTGCCCAAAGCCTGTTGCCCAAAGTAGTTTGTTCACTTTTCTTACTAAGTCTTCCACCTGTTCATATTTTAATCAACCCACTGGCTGAAGTTAGGTCGAGACCTCCTTTGTTACTTATGTACCAAACCCAGTCCCTGAGTTAGAGTAATATCTCCTCGAGTCTTCATCTCCATTTGATCATCCTTTTATAAACAAACCGTGACATTAAACTAATGGGTGTCGGGCTCTGCTCCTGCAAGAAATCCAGGAGTGACTTCCGACGCTAACATTTCTGGCGCCGTTGCCAGGGACGAAGTTGAATATTTTCCCTGGGATTGAACGACAAATATTAGCTGATTCTGAAGGTGCATCAGACATCAGAACCTGAAGATTGCTACTGTGCACCTGGCGACTCCATTGTGACGACTCCACTGGGGAGAACCTTCTCTATTAATTGTGGCTTCCAGAGGCAGACACACGCGGTCTCATCCACAGAGTCCTTTAGCTACACCTGGAGCTGACCCAGAGGCGGTTCTCAAAAGAGGAAAGAGATCTATAGAAGAAGTTTCCATTGCTGAACCAGGTATTCCCCTTCTCCTTCTGTGAGAAATCCTTTTCCCCCTCCTCAATTTCTTAATAGACCATTGTCTGAGGTTTCCCGTTTCTTGAATTTTGGGAGTGTTCCTGCTGAGTTTTCCCCTCCTGATCTGGGATTGGAGGGAGAAATCCTTGTCACTCCCCTCTCCTCTGAAGCTGTTCCCTGGCGTAGACCCGGGACTACAGAAGATTTCCCCATTCCTACACAAAGAGGAGCTCCTGCTGACTTGAGCTCATTATCCTTTTCCTTGAATCCTCTCTTGTTTCCCACTTCGCTCCGAGACTCATTCCCAGTAGCCCCTTCATGAACTCCTTCTCCTCCTAGTTCTCTTCCACCTAATATTCCTATGGATGGCACTAATCCCCCTCTGAATAGAATGGGCGCCATAGTCGCTGCCAGATACACTCCCTTAATCCTACCCCATCCTATGAATCCCCTCCCTGCTGGAGACTACTTGAAGTACATGCCCAAGTTCACTGGAGAAGGGGACATAACTGCAGAAGAGCATTTGGCTTCTTTCTACAGTTATGCAGATAACATAAACATTGAAAATGAAGATGTCTAGATGAGAGTTTTTGTCCAAAGCCTAGATGGCGAGGTGAGGAAATGGTTCAGGGGACTGGCCCCCAGATCTATTGCTGGAATTGAAGCCCTAGATAGTGTCTTCCTGAGGCAGTGGGGAGATAGAAAGGATTTCATGTATTACATGACAGAGTTTGGGTCTCTGAAGAAAATGGAAGGAGAGTATGTCTCTGAATTCTCCAAAAGATTCAATAAAATGTATAATAAAATTCCTGCAGAGATAAAGCCCTCAGAAGCCTCTGCCCAAATTTCCTATGCTGGTGCTTTTGACCCTGACTTCTGCCTTTTATTAAGAGAAAGAAGAGCCACCTCCTTAGCTCAAATGAAAGATGCGGATATAGAAGTGGAATCCAACATATTAGTAGCCGACAGACTGAGGAACAAAGTCGACGCAAACAGAAGAAAGGGAAAATCCGAAGCCTCAACTTCTAGCCCATCGTTGCCTCACCCGCAAGTGGACGAACTAACCAGGATGGTGAAGTCTCTGTCTGCAGAGATGGAAAGGATGAAAGTCGAGGGGAGGCAAGCATACAAGGGCCCTCAGAACGCCAAAAATAAAGGAGGTTTCAAAAGGCCAAATAATATTTCTCCCCCGACTATACACAGAGAGAGAGGAAGGGACAGAGAAGACCAAAGAATTCAGGCCCCCTTACAGAACAATTTTATGACCAAAGATGAAGAAGGGGAAACATATGAGCTTGAGCCAAAGATTCATTGCTTCGGAGAGACTCCCCCTTTCCCTCATCTGACTCAATCATCATACGAGGAGTCTCTCATGAACAATTAGCTAAATGAATTGAGCAAAGGAGACAAGACTAGCGACGGTCGAGGCAGGTATAACCTGAGGTCTGACAAAAGAACAACAACGCCTGACATTCCTGAGCAGTCCACCAGGATAGAGAAACTTGCCGATGAAGCAGCAGACAGTCACAGAGGTAAGAGGACCCAACCCCTCTCTCCCGTTATCCGGAGTCATGCTCCCGAAATAAGAGAAATCCCAAAGCTCTCATCTTCTTTTAATTTCGAGCATGAAATTCAAAAAATCAGAATCCCTGTGCCCCTGACAGAATTGATTAAACATGAGGGGTTCAAAAAATGCTTCTCCGAGCTCTTACAGTCTGAGGTCTCAAGCCTTCCCATAGACTCCATCAATTTGCAAGATGAAAAGCCTGCCTTCATCCTAGGTCCCATGGTAGAAGACATAGATGATTCATCCCCTCCCTTCTACACCTCCCTGAACATACATGACAAGGTACTGCACAACTGCTTGATGGACTCAAGGGCTTCTCACAACCTCATGCCCAAAACTGTCATGGAAGAGTTAGGACTGGAAGTCACCCGAGCCTATCATGACCTCTACTCCTTTGACTCCAGGAGAGTCCAGTGTCTTGGAGTTATTAAAGACCTGGTTGTGACCTTGTTTCAGTTGCCCATGAAAAGTGTAGTCATGGATATCGTAGTGGCTGATGTCCCCCCCAAATTTGGTATGTTGTTGTCAAGATCTTGGATTAAAAGACTAGGGGGAACCTTACATATGGACCTCACATATGCTACTATCCCAGTGTTCGGAGGAGAGCATAGAAGACTATACAGAGAAGCCCAGCTGGCCTACATAATTAGCGATGAAGCCAACTCTACAAACCATCCTATTTTTGCTTTAGACATTGATTTAGGCTCCAGTTTACTACAACTCACCCCTGCCCCCGAGCCTCCTCTCAAACTCAGAAAGCAGCCCACTGTTTCCCCTGAAGTTCCTCCCTCCATCACCCCAATCTGGAAAATGTTTTTTGATGGAGCCTGTTCCCGAGAAGGTGCTGGAGCTGGGGTGGTTTTTGTGTCACCTGCTCAGGAGACCATATCCTTGTCATATAAGCTGGAATTCGAAACCACCAACAATGTGGCAGAGTATGAGGCTCTTATCCTAGGATTAAGAGCCGCAAGGGAAATGGGAATTCCGGAGGTAGCAGTGTTCGGAGATGCCGAGTTGGTAATCCAGCAGATCAGAAGCGCTTCTCAGGCCAAGCATCCTCGACTCAGGAGTTATAGAAATGAGGTATGGGACCTAATTGACAGTTTCTTCTCAGCGTTTAACATTTCTTTCATCCCAAGAGAGGAAAACACAGTGGCAGATTCTTTGGCTATATCAGCAAGCAATTTCAAAGTGCCCTTGCCGCCCAGGCTCAGGTATGATGTAGAAGTAAAATACAGGCCCTCCATACCTGACAATGTCAAGCATTGGAAGGTGTTTGAGGATGATTTTGAGATCAAGAAATTCTTGGAGACTATCGAAGAGTTTTCAGAGCTGCATATCGATCAAGATTCCGTCTCTGAGGAAAGGTTGGATGGGGGTGAGTTGCTCAGTAAAATAGCAAAGCATGATATTATTCAGTTGCCTAGCAATCACATTCCAAGGGGACTGGTCCCATTAGAGAGATTGTTTGATGGGAATGATGTGGTAGTAAAGGGCAGAGTTTCAGGTGATGATGCTGACATAGCTGAGTGCAACATTGTCACACCGGGGGAGCCTAAGTTTGTCAAGTTGTCAAAGAGTCTGACCAAGGAGCAGAGGGCTGAATATATTGAGTTGCTGAGGGAGTTTGCTGATGTGTTTGCATGGACCTACGAAGATCTTAAGACGTATGACACATCTGTCATTGAGCACAAGATCCTACTGAAAGAAGAGGCTAAGCCATTCAAGAAAAAGCTGAGATAGATAAATCCCATGTTTCTACCTGTCATGGAGAAAGAGGTGAAGAAGCTGTTGGATGCCCAAATTATTGTCCCCTTAAGATATTTCGATTGGGTGACCAATTTGGTTCCGGTAAGAAAGAAGAGTGGGGAAATCAGACTCTGTGTTGATTTTAGGAACCTGAACAAAAGCTCAAGGAAAGACAATTATCCCCTGCCCAACATGGAACACATATTGCAGAAAATCATTGGCGCATCTAGAATATCCATGATTGATGGATTCTCTGGCTACAATCAGATATCAGTCATCCCTGAAGACAGGGAAAAAATGACCTTCATCACTCCTTGGGGCACATTCATGTATGCCAAAATGCCTTTCGGATTGATGATTGCAGGAGCAACATTTCAGTGGGCCATGGACATAGCCTTCATCGGAGAGAAGCACCAGTTTGTGGTAATATATCTAGATGACATCATGGTCTTCTCCAGGACAGATAAGGAGCACTGCTGCCACTTGAAGAGGGTTTTCCTAAAGTGTCGAAGGTTTGGACTATCTTTAAACCCCAAGAAATATTTGTTTGCTATGAAGGAAGGGATGCAATTAGGCCATATAGTGTCAGCAGAGGGAGTAAGGATTGACCCTAGCAGGGTAGAAGCACTCCAGACCCTGTCACTTCCCAGATCTAAAAAGGAAGTTCAGGCCTTTTTGGGGAAGATAAATTTTTTGAGGAGGTTTGTCTCTAATTTTGTTGAGTTGGTGAAGCACATCACATCCATGCTCAGGAAGGGCAATGAAGTGAAATGGACTACTGAACCCAGGGAATCTTTCGTTAAAATAAAGAGGGCTCTAACTGAGGCACCTGTGCTAGTCAGTCCTGATTATTCTAAAGGTTTCCTGATTTTTTCTTTTGCTTCTTGTGATACAGTAGCAACAGTCTTGTTGCAGAAAAATGATCAGGGGCAAGAGAAACCTATTGCCTTCTTCAGCAAGGCATTGAGAGATGTTGAACTCCGGTATGAGATCATGGAGAAGCAGGCCTATGCCTTAGTGAAAGCTCTCAAATCTTTCAGAGTCTATGTCTTGCACTCAAAAGTCACTGCATACATTCCTTCAGCCTCTGTGAAGGACATTCTTATACAGCCTGACATAGACGGGAAGAGAGGTAAATGGATCGCCAAGATCCTAGAGTTTGATCTGGAGATTAAGCCCACCAAGTTTATAAAGGGGCAGGGTTTGGCCAAGTTGCTGGTTGAATCTAATTGCAAGGCCTTGGGGGTTAACTTCATCAATGAGAAAGCCGAGTCATCCAGCAAGAGTTCCCTAGGTGCTTTATCACTAGCAACATGCCCCTGGTACAAGGATATCTTGTACTTTCTGCAAGAATTGAGGCCCCCTGACGGCATGGGAAAAAGCAAAGAAAGAGCTCTAAAGCTCAAGGTAGTCAGATATTGCCTCATTGACCAAACCTTGTACTGGAAAGACCCTCTGGGGGTATTTTTAAGATGCCTGGACCCACAAGAAGCCCAGAAAGTTACATTTGATTTCCACAGTGGCCTTTGTGGGGGTCATCATTTTTGGAAGACCACAACCCATAAGATCCTCCGAGCTGGGTATTACTGGCCCACTTTATTCCCTGATGTCTACAGAGAAATCAGAGCTTGCATCAAATGCCAGAAGTTCTCAGGAAAACAACAGCTCAAATCACTGCCATTAAAGCCTATAGTAGCTTCAACACCTTTTCGGCAGTGGGGATTGGACTTCATCGGAGAAATTCATCCTCCCTCAAGTGGTCAACACAGATGGATCCTGACTGCAACAGATTATTTCACCAAGTGGATAGAAGTTGTCCCCATTAGAAGCGCATCACACAAAGTAATTATCAACTTCCTGGAAGATATCATAGCCAGATTTGGTTGTCCCAATAGGATCGTCACCGATAATGCTGCTTCTTTCAAGTCTGAGCCTTTAATTAAGTTCTACGAGCAGTTCCAGATCTCGTTAGTTCACTCCACTCCCTACTATCCCTAGGGCAATGGTTTAGCAGAGTCCTCCAACAAAAGCCTAATCAGGATCATCAAGAAATTGCTGGAAGACAACAAAAGGGCCTGGGATTCGAAGTTGAAGTTTTCTCTATGGGCTGATCGTGTGACAACGAAGAAATCTCTGGGCACTTTGCCGTTTCAGCTGGTCTACGGAACAGAGGCAGTTTTCCCTACTCAGCTCGCCTTACCTGTGGCGAAGTTCTTTCAAGGCTACGAGGGAGAACCAGATCATATGATCAGAAGATTTCATCAGATTGTGGAAGCGCAACAGATCAGGGAACAAGTGAGGGACACAACTTATAGTCGCCAGCAAAGGATCAAGCAGGCTTTTGATAGGAAAGTCAGGAAGAAAGAGTTCGAGATCGGGGACTTGGTACTTAAGTGGGATGCCCCCAGACAGGATAAAGGCAAACATGGCAAGTTTGATGCCCTCTGGACCGGCCCCTTCAAAATCTCCGAGGTTTTCTCAAACAATACATACGAGTTGCAAGGTCTGGAGGGAAAATAAGCTTTCAACAACCCGATGAATGGGCATTTTCTGAAGAAATGTTTCTTTTGAGCCTCTGACGGCTCCTTTGGTTTGTAAATATTGTCCTTTACTTTTTTGTTTTCTTTTTGCATGTTTTTGTCTTAATAAGAGACTCCATAACCCAATAGCAAGGCACTGAAGCTGCAGAAGGAGTTCTTAGAGCATCACAGGGACGACTTTATCCCCCGTGGAGCCTAATGTTAGCGACATTTCTTGTCTCGAGCCTAAAAGTGTTCAGATCTATAAGTGGCGCGATAAATGCTCGAGCGCAGCACACAGAAGAAGTCATTTTCGGACTTAAAATCAAGCGAGCGGGCATTGCATTCTTCAGTGGAAAGGATCCAGCGTCAGAGTAGAACAACGGTTGATGGGAAATCGTAGATTAGTTGAGTCGCACCAAGTATAGCGCAAAAATGATTTCTAAAGGCGTCAATCGCGATCTGTATAAGCACAGCAGTGTTTTTCGAACTCGGGGTTCGCGAGTTCAAGGGGTGGACCATGTCTTCCGGTTGCGCGAGATTGCGAGTTACGAAAAGTGCCCGGAGGGGTCAACCTTCGCTGACCATCGCGACTCGGGACCTCGCGAGGGGAGATGGCCAAAGTTCGATACTACAACTCGCGAAGCCACGAGTTGCGAGAGGTGTTAGTACGTTGACCCACGAGCTTGCGAATCACGAAGTAAAAAGAGCTTTAATGACGGGCCCACAGTATCACGAAGGTGATCTTAGTCGTCCATTCAGAGGGACGCGCGGCGCGCGACCAAGTTGTCTCGGTGTTTCGCCTATCGTAGCTTTGAAGCATGAGAGACAACCTCCTCCTTGCCACGAGACGCAAAGAGGCGAAGCCGTCCGGGACCCGGACCCACAGTATTGCCGAGGTGATCTCAGCCATCCATCTACAGGAGACACCTGGCGCGTGATTAAGCCGCCTCGACGTTTCGCCCATTGTGATTTCAAGGAACAAAGAACAACTTCGTTACGTCGCGATGCGCGAGGTGACGAGAACATTCAGGGCCTAGGCCCACAACAACATGAGAAGGATTCTGAACCGTCGGATCTAGAAGGACGCGTGACACTAGATTAAGCCGTCTCGGCGTTTCGCCTGCCGTGATTTCAAGAAGCAGGGATTAACTCCCTCCATTCGCGAACGCCGAAAGCGCTATGGGAATAAGCATGAGGTCATAGCCCATCGTCACTTGGGAAATAAAGGAGTTGTGCTAAAAGGGTCTAAAGGCGCCGAGTCTAGTCGTCGAAAGGGATCGTCTCGATCTCTAGGTACCATCCAATACGATCTCTCTCTCTTGGCCTTCGCTTGGAGTAAATTAAGGCGAGAAGGGGTAGGTGAGACCTCTCCTCATACATTAGGTGTAAGGTATGGAAGGTCTGGCAAGCGGTCTGCTCGAGAGGGTCCTGTGTACCCAGTTCTTCAAAGAAGCCATACCGAGTCCTCAGCTAGCCAGAGGAGGTCTACACATGCTAAATCAACATTCACTAGCTCAGCTACTCCCCCTGCAGGAGCCATGCACAGTTTAGGAGGTGTCTGACAGAGCAAGCCCGTCCGATTTTGGTTGAAAGGACACCAAGCTTCAGATGACCGCACGCGCCTCTGTGAGGCATTTTTCTCTGAGTATATAAACTCAGTCTTTGTAATTTGTAATCTATCGATGGTTGAGCAGAGCTCCCGGTTGTAAAGTTTTAATGAAGCACTGTTAATCTGGTTATGTATGGACTTTTGAGACTTCTTGCTTTATGAATGCCAGTTTATTTCATTCCTATGTTTACACTGTGTTAGAGCAACTCGGAATTGGAGGGTCCAGTCGAGCTGTCGCTGTTATAGGATGATGTTGTAATGGATCACTGTAACAGTTGCGCTGTATCTAATCAATTCCTGTGATTTTCCCAGCGCTGAGTGACTTGGAATTGGAGGATCCAGTCAAGTCCCCTTTTAGTTTCTCAAGACCCTGAACCAAGCGGAGCTTGCATTCAGAACCTTTCTTCTGCAAACTACCCAAAGCCCGTTGCCCAAAGTAGTTTGTTCACTTTTCTTACTAAGTCTTCCACCTGTTCATCTTTTAATCAACCCACTGGCTGAAGTTAGGTCGAGACCTCCTTTGTTACTTACGCACCAGACCCAGTCCCTGAGTTAGAGTAATATCTTCTTGAGTCTTCATCTCCATTTGATCATCCTTTTATAAACAAACCGTGACATTAAACTGATGGGTGTCGGGCTCTGCTCCTGCAAGCAATCCAAGAGTGACTTCCGACGCTAACACAACTAAAATGAAGGAGCCAAGGTTATAAGCAAAGGACTAATGCAAAAAAGGTGATTAAAGAGGTTTGAGGAAGGAGACTTTGTATTAACAGATTTGAGGAAGGAAAGGTTTTTGAAGGGCACCTGTAATAAGTTGAAAATGAAGAAGATGGGACCTTGCAAGATCTTGAAAAATATTTCAGATAATGCTTATGTCCTTGAGTTGTTTGAGGGATTGAATATCTCACTAGCCTTTAATGTGGTCAATTTGTATGAGTTCCATGAAGACATGGTGAATGATGAAGAATGTATTGCTAATTGAAAAAAGTAGATCTCAAAGGATGAAAGGGATGTGATCGTAGAAATTCTAGAAGAAAGGATTGTTGGAAGAACTAGAAGCTAAAGAACAAAGGAATATTTGGTCCATTGGGAAGGTAAAGGCATGGAAGAAGTCACTTGTATCTCAGAAGCAAAGTTGAAATGAATCATTCAATGTTCAAATGATCATTTTATTAACCATGTGAGTGGGAGCTCACTTTTGTTTTTGCTTGGAGATTTGATGTAGAGGCATCCAATTAGAACGAGGGCATGATAAAAATCTCAGTGGTACATTTTCCTTTCATCTGATGACTCTAAACCTTTTGTGGGGAGTTGAATGATCGTTAGTCCTTCATAAGGTTGAAGTCTTGTAGGGTGGAATAAACATGGAAGCCGTTGATTTTATTCTAGTCGTATGATTCCCCCCCCCCCTTCATTGGATGGTTGTGGATATTTTATGGGGTTGTGTTGAGTTTGTGGTGAAGGTCAATTGAGCTGCCAAAAAGTCGATTCATCAATATATTCTTCTTCCAACAGTCTTTGGTTCACCTGCAACATCTTCCTCATGTTAATTTTTGTTGAGCTCGAGGCCTTTGACCCACATGATGATTGTCAATGAATTCAATTTGGTGGTTGAGCCATTCATGCAAGGCTTTAAATTATTTTTGTGGTAGGTTAGTTGAGGACACTTGGTATAATTTTGAAGCCCAAGCCTAAATTTTCCTTAATGATGTTCGTTGAAATTTAAATGTGAGGAAGGGACTTGATATACTCTAAGTTTTTGTTAAGGGACAATTCATCACTATTTCCCTTAAAAATAAGAGAAGAGGAGAATGGAGGAATGGAGAAGGGAAGATAATGTAGAGAAGAAGAAAAGATAGATGAGAAGAGAAGAACAAGAAAATCTAGAAAGAAGGTAAAAACAACAGAGGAAAACCTAGCATTAGTACTATAGAAGAATGTGGGTTAAAATTAATTGTTATTTTCATTTATCCTTGAGTTCTTGTAAGCCTAGTTGAGACTTAGAACAACAAGCACCTAAAATTAGCATTTGTAGGATGGGTTTTAACCCAACAACTATTTGCAACAATAGTTAAAGCCCATTCATGCACACACTTGTAAATTTATAAATCTAAATTTAATAGAAGCGCTAGTTTTGATGTTTGAAATTTCTCCTCTATGTGTGTTCTTGAGTCTTTTAAATTATGTGTGTGCTTCTAATAGACAATTTTATGCTATGTTTCAATTTGGTCTTGGGAGTGCTATTGGTTGTTGTTGTTGTTCCTTAAGTGCCAAGCCAAGGTTGCATTATCTTCACAAAAAATTCCTTCATAATGTCGTGGCTCTTTATGTGCTTTGTTATGATTTTGCAATGTTACATACAATCTAGTATTGCATATTAATTGAATGAGTCATTTTACCTCATTTTGATCAACCTTTATTTTCTTTAGCTTCCTCTAAATCCCACATTGAAGACACAGGAAATGTGAAGGCCATTGTCAAGTTACTCAAACCAATTTTGTAAATCAAATGTTCCCAACCATTTACTCTATATTTGCTTTACCCATCGGCATTGTGGAAAAAGGTTTACATCATCCTTATTTCCCTCACATATATTTGTGAGTCCATCTTATGATCAATTCTCATTGTAGAATGCCTAAAGAGCCAATCTTTGATGTAACTAGTTCTCCATTAGCTTAGCATGCTTCCACCCGATCCACTTCTAATTAACATGGAATTGGGATACCTAACTTATATATAGCCAAGTTCTTTATACATTCCTTGTCATGAGAAAGTGATACATTTATCCTTCCAACATAAATTTTTTCTCTCATAAGCTAACCTTCCTTGAGAAATATTGTTGCTTTGAAGATTTGATAAAGAGTTTCTACCTCCCCTTCAAACACATCCTTTGCCATATTTTCTTCTATCGATTCATTAAATACCAATAATTGTTCTACAAATTATAGAAATTTCTCATCTCATGCAAACCATTTTATTTAAGAATGTAGTTCACTACCCCAAATCTTGATTCATCTTCTCAACAACTCTTCTATATTCTTCTCTAGTGGTTCTCTTACATCCTACCTAAATCACGTCTTAAAGATATGCCTCTTTTCTATTGGTACTCTTACATCCTATCTAAATCCCTTCGTAGAGATATGCTTTATATGAGTTTGTTGTTTAAAGGAAATAAATGTTTAAGGTCAAATACACATTTTACTTGTAGGCCAAAACAAAAAAGGCTTGATCCATCAAGATATTTTAGAAAGGATAGTGTTTTTAGGGGCTTATTAAATTTGATTTTGAAAACATAAATTATCATTGACTTGGTGTGTTTACTTGTGTTGCTCATGTTACTTGATTGTGGTTTTTTATAATAATATTTGTACATTTTGAAGTGTATTTTTTGGTTGATGAGTTAACCTATTCTATAAAATAGTGTTTTTAAAATGTTGATTTATAATACTTAAAAAAAAATAGTTTTATATTTATTTAATTTAAAAAAAACATCTCTCAACATAATAAGAAATTATTTTTTATTTTCTATATATATATATATATAAGTAAAAAGCACCTCTCAACATAATAAGAAATTATTTTATATATATATATATATAGTTGGTATATTTTAATTTTCTTTTTTACAAAGATATTATACATCTCCCCTCATAATGAGTTGTATAAAGATAAAATTGAAAATACAATATTCATTCATTCTATTATCATATTATTTGTATCCATATATCTTTCAAAATTTGAGAAATTATGCATAAGTTTTGGTTCACCTATTTTGCAACAAAGATCAATACTTCGTAAGTTTATGGAAATAATCTCGTTACCATGGACGGTTCTTGGCCTTGTTAGGGTACAAGCATAGCTAAGAATTTAAAAGAGAATTAAATCCGTGATGGATGACATATATTAAAGATTCCTTGGTTGTATAGTTTAATAAATTTCACTTCATTTTACCATTGGCAGATGCCTCAAAGTATAAATAATCAATCTGTGCATAGTGGTATTCTACATACATTTGGACGTCAGCTTCAGCCTTCAGGATTAGACAAGTAGTTAGAACCCTCAGCATGCTTTTCTTTTGGAACCCAACTATTGTATCATGTGTTTGATACATTCTCAGAACAGATTTCTAGTCGATATCAGTTGTTTGCACCACAGAGATGAATGCAACACTAATGAGCTCCTTGGTACTGTCTAATTGCTTCACTCTGCTTGACATGCCAAGGGTGTGCTTTCTTAGATGCACATATAGAGGAGTTTTATTCAGCTGCTCGTCTTGAGGTGTAATGGCCTCTCTATATTTTGATCACACTTTATTATACTTGTCATCCATTTGGTGATTAAATGTTAAATTTGCAGTTCTTGTTCATTAAGAACCACCAGATCACTTTTAATGCCTCATCTGGAACCTCTCTGTATTATCTGCACAATTTAGTTAACTCGTTGAAACAAAATAAAAATCCTAGTGCTTATAGCCTGCTTCACTTAGCATCACCAATAATCCCCACATGAACATTGTCCATCCTTAAAATGATGGTAACGGTTAGCATCTCTCACAACAATTTCTCTCGCAACAATGTTGGAGATGAACTTGGTAGCAGAGTNTATAACCTTTAATTAATTAATAAATATTTAATTAGTATCTTTATACCAATCTTGTTTAATTAATACCATGTTAAGACAATTAATCCCCTAATTAATTTTTACTTAATAAACCTTAAACATTTATTCAACTAGGGTTGTTACACAGGCTTGCAAGGTGACTATCAGTGAAGGGATAAGCCTTGGCTCCATGGATCGACACCGCACAACTGTCATCATCTGTAAATTCTTCTTAAGTTTTCTTCCTCGTCGTCACTATAGACTAACACAATCTTGAAGGCGTCTCCTTTCTTCATGATATCGTCATAAATACCGGTAATATGTGCAGTGAACTCTTGAAAAACCATTAATATTCTCAGACTAAATCAAGGCTTTCACTCTTTGTTTCAGATATACAAACATTAATATGAATGCATGTAATCAAGCTCGCACATGAAATTAACGGAGTTATAGTCCTGGGGAGAAGACAACGACTGCATAATAAGATTTTGATAATGCATGGGCTTGTCTCAATGACAATACCATATAGCCATTGATAATGATGACCATATTGATCCTTTTTGACATCAATGAAAACACCATATCCAACACTATCCACCGATGATTTCCAAGAATGTGAAGAAGTGGGTTAAGAGTTGTAGGATTTGTCAATGTGCAAATGGAAGAAGTCATAATACTATATTGTACACACCATTGTCGGTACTGAAAGAACCATGGGAAGATATCAACATGGACTTTGTGTTGGGATTTCCAAGAAACCAATGAGGTAATGAGTCTATCTTTGTGGTTGTTGTTAGATTTTCAAAAATAGCACATTTCATTCCATGTAAGAAAACTAGTGATGTAATGCACATAGTTTTATTTTTTAAAGAAATTGTTCATTTACATGGGTTTCCAAGAAAAATAACCTCAAAAAAGAACAACAAATTTGTTGGTAATTTCTAAAGGACCTTGTGGAAGAAACTTGACACAAAATTGTAGTTCAATTATGCATATCATCCATAAATTGATGGATAAATCATGGTAGTTAATAGAAGCCTTGGAAATCTACTAAGATGTTTAGTTGGAGAGAAACAAATATAGTGGGATTTGGTGTTGGTGCAAGATGAATTCACATACAACAATTTAATGAGAAATTCTATAGGAAAGAGTCCATTCTAGGTTGTGAACAAAAGATCACCAAGAGGGGTGATTGATTTAGCAAGGTTATCTGAAGCAAACAAGAGCGGTGCAAATGCAAAGTCATTTGTTGAGCATATGAAGGAAGTGCATGAACATGTGTAACAACTAAAATGAAGGAGCCAAGGTTATAAGCAAAGGACTAATGCAGAAAAGGTGATTCAAGAGGTTTGAGGAAGGAGACTCTGTATTAACACATTTGAGGAAGGAAAGGTTTTTGAAGGGCACCTGTAATAAGCTGAAAATGAAGAAGACATGACCTTGCAAGATCTTGAAAAATATTTCAGATAATGCTTATGTGCTTGAGTTGTTTGAGGGATTGAATATCTCAACAGCCTTTAATGTGGTCAATTTGTATGAGTTCCATGAAGACATGGTGAATGATGAAGAATGTATTGCTAATTGAAAAAAGTAGATCTCAAAAAGGGATGTGATCGTAGAAATTCTAGAAGAAAGGATTGTTGGAAGAACTAGAAGCTAAAGAAAAAAGGAATATTTGGTCCATTGGGAAGGTAAAGGCATGGAAGAAGTCACTTGTATCTCAGAAGCAAAGTTGAAATGAATCATTCAATGTTCAAATGATCGTTCTATTAACCATGTGAGTGGGAGCTCACTTTTGTTTTTGCTTGGAGATTTGATGTAGAGGCATCCAATTAGAACAAGGGCATGATAAAAATATCAGTGGTACATTTTCCTTTCATTTGATGACTCTAAACCTTTTGTGGGGAGTTGAATGATCGTTAGTCCTTCAGAAGGTTGAAGTCTTGTAAGGTGGAATAAATAGGGAAGCCGTTGATTTTATTCTGGCCGTATGATTCCCCCCCTTCATTGGATGGTTGTGGATATTTTATGGGGTTGTGTTGAGTTTGTGGTGAAGGTCAATTGAGCCGCCAAAAAGTTGATTCATCAATATATTCTTCTTCCAACAGTCGCTGGTTCACCTGCAACATCTCCCTCGTGTTAATTTTTGTTGAGCTCGAGGCCTTTGACCCACATGATGATTGTCAATGATTTCAATTTGGTGGTTGAGCCATTCATGCAAGGCTTTAAATTATTTTTGTGGTAGGTAAGTTGAGGACACTTGGTATAATTTTGAAGCCCAAGCCTAAATTTTCCTTAATGATGTTCGTTGAAATTTAAATGTGAGGAAGGGACTTGATATACTCTAAGTTTTTGTTAAGGGATGATTCATCACTATTTCCCTTAAAAATAAGAGAAGAGGAGAATGGAGGAATGGAGAAGGGAAGAGAATGTAGAGAAGAAGAAAAGATAGATGAGAAGAGAAGAACAAGAAAATATAGAAAGAAGGTAAAAGCAGCAGAGGAAAACCTAGCATTAGTAAGATAGAAGAATGTGGGTTAAAATTAATTGTTATTTTGATTTATCCTTGAGTTCTTGTAAGCCTAGTTGAGACTTAGAACAACAAGCACCTGAAATTAGCATTTGTAGGAAGGGTTTTAACCCAACAACTATTTGCAACAATAGTTAAAGCCCATTCATGCACACACTTGTAAATTTATAAATCTAAATTTAATAGAAGCGCTAGTTTTGATGTTTGAAATTTCTCCTCTATGTGTGTTCCTGAGTCTTTTAAATTATGTGTGCTTCTAATAGACAATTTTATGCTATGTTTCAGTTTGGTCTTGGGAGTGCTATTGGTTGTTGTTGTTGTTCCTTAAGTGCCAAGTCAAGGTTGCATTATCTTCACAAAAAATTCCTTCAGAATGTCGTTGCTCTTTATGTGCTTTGTTATGATTTTGCAATGTTACATACAATCTAGTATTGCATATTAATTGAATGAGTCATTTTACCTAATTTTGATCAACCTTTATTTTCTTTGGCTTCCTCTAAATCCCACATTGAAGACACATGAAATGTGAAGGCCATTGTCAAGGTACTTAAACCAATTTTGTAAATCAAATGTTCCCAACCATTTACTCTATATTTGCTTTACCCATCAGCATTGTAGAAAAAGGTTTACATCACCCTTATTTCCCTCACATATATTTGTGAGTCCATCTTATGATCAATTCTCATTGTAGAATGCCTAAAGAGCCAATCTTTGATGTAGCTAGTTCTCCGTTAGCTTAGCATGCTTCCACCCGATCCACTTCTAATTAACATGGAATTGGGACACCTAACTTATATATAGCCAAGTTCTTTATACATTCCTTGTCATGAGAAAGTGGTACATTTATCCTTCCAACATAATTTTTTTCTCTCATAAGCTAACCTTCCTTGAGAAATATTGTTGCTTTGAAGATTTGATAAAGAATTTCTACCTCACCTTCAAACACATCCTTTGCCATATTTTCTTCTATCGATTCATTAAAAACCAATAATTGTTCTACAAATTATAAAAATTTCTTACCTCATGCAAACCATTTTATTTAAGGATGTAGTTCACTACCCCAAAGCTTGATTCATCTTTTCAACAACTCTTCTATATTCTTCTCTAGTGGTTCTCTTACATCCTACCTAAATCACTTCTTACCTAAATCACTTCTTAGAGATATGCCTCTTTTCTATTGGTACTCTTACATCTTATCCAAATCCCTTCGTAGAGATATGCTTTATATGAGTTTGTTGTTTAAAGGAAATAAATGTTTAAGGTCAAATACACATTTTACTTGTAGGCCAAAACAAAAAAGGCTTGATCCATCAAGATATTTTAGAAAGGATGGTGTTTTTGAGGGGCTTATTAAATTTGATTTTGAAAACATAGATTATCATTGACTTGGTGTGTTTACTTTTGTTGCTCATGTCACTTGATTGTGGTTTTTTTTAATAATATTTAAACATTTTGAAGTGTATTTTTTGGTTGATGAGTTAACTTATTCTATAAAATAATGTTTTTAAAATATTGGTTTATAATACTTAAAAAAATAGTTTTATATTTATTTAATCATAAAAAACACCTCTCAATATAATAAGAAATTATTTTTTATTTTCAATATATATATATATAGCCAAGTAAAAAACACCTCTCAACATAATAAGAAATTATTTTTTACTTTCAGTATATATATAAAGTTTCTATATTTTAATTTTCTTTTTTAAAAAGGATATTATACATCTCCCCTCATATTGAGTTGTATAAAGATAAAATTGAAAATACAATATTCATTCATTCTATTATCATATTATTTGTATCCATATATCTTTCAAAATTTAAGAAATTATGCATAAGTTTATGAAAATAATCTCGTTACCATGGACGGTTCTTGGCCTTGTTATGGTACAAGCATAGCTAAGAATTTAAAAGAGAAGTAAATCCGTGATGGATGATATATATTAAAGATTCCTTGGTTGTATAGTTTATTAAATTTCACTTTCATTTTACCATTGGCAGATGCCTCAAAGTATAAATAATCAATCTGTGCATAGTGGTATTCTACATACATTTGGACGTCAGCTTCAGCCTTCAGGATTAGACAAGTAGTTAGAACCCTCAGCATGCTTTTCTTTTGGAACCCAACTATTGTATCATGTGTTTGATACATTCTCAGAACAGATTTCTAGTCGATATCAGTTGTTTGCACCACAGAGATGAATGCAACACTAATGAGCTCCTTGGTACTGTCTAATTGCTTCACTCTGCTTGACATGCCAAGGGTGTGCTTTCTTAGATGCACATATAGAGGAGTTTTATTCAGCTGCTCGTCTTGAGGTGTAATGGCCTCTCTATATTTTGATCACACTTTATTATACTTGTCATCCATTTGGTGATTAAATGTTAAATTTGCAGTTCTTGTTCATTAAGAACCACCAGATCACTTTTAATGCCTCATCTGGAACCTCTCTGTATTATCTGCACAATTTAGTTAACTCGTTGAAACAAAATAAAAATCCTAGTGCTTATAGCCTGCTTCACTTAGCATCACCAATAATCCCCACATGAACATTGTCCATCCTTAAAATGATGGTAACGGTTAGCATCTCTCACAACAATTTCTCTCGCAACAATGTTGGAGATGAACTTGGTAGCAGAGTNTTCATTTTACCATTGGCAGATGCCTCAAAGTATAAATAATCAATCTGTGCATAGTGGTATTCTACATACATTTGGACGTCAGCTTCAGCCTTCAGGATTAGACAAGTAGTTAGAACCCTCAGCATGCTTTTCTTTTGGAACCCAACTATTGTATCATGTGTTTGATACATTCTCAGAACAGATTTCTAGTCGATATCAGTTGTTTGCACCACAGAGATGAATGCAACACTAATGAGCTCCTTGGTACTGTCTAATTGCTTCACTCTGCTTGACATGCCAAGGGTGTGCTTTCTTAGATGCACATATAGAGGAGTTTTATTCAGCTGCTCGTCTTGAGGTGTAATGGCCTCTCTATATTTTGATCACACTTTATTATACTTGTCATCCATTTGGTGATTAAATGTTAAATTTGCAGTTCTTGTTCATTAAGAACCACCAGATCACTTTTAATGCCTCATCTGGAACCTCTCTGTATTATCTGCACAATTTAGTTAACTCGTTGAAACAAAATAAAAATCCTAGTGCTTATAGCCTGCTTCACTTAGCATCACCAATAATCCCCACATGAACATTGTCCATCCTTAAAATGATGGTAACGGTTAGCATCTCTCACAACAATTTCTCTCGCAACAATGTTGGAGATGAACTTGGTAGCAGAGTGGCAATCACCACAGACTCGAAGATTCTTGATAACTCGAATTGTTGATCCAGGTGATGTGTTGAGTAGCCCAAAAGCAATGGCTAACTTCTCACTATGATGCCAAAGGATTTGTTCTTTTTCCTCCTCCTTCACATCATTCAGCACAAACCTCGTGTCTGGAATATATCCTGCAACCTTCATCTCCCAATACAGTCTCTCTAACTCTTTATAGATTTCTGGGGTTTGTGGGTGTGATCTGTCTCCTACAAGAAATGCATGCACCTCTTTATTGACCTCAATCCAACTGTATCCAGGTGTCTTTTTCACACCTCTGTCCTTCATCCTGTCTCGTACCTTTTCAATCTTCTCCCATCTACCACATGCAGCATAGATGTTTGACAGAAGCACATAAGGAACAGCATTTTCACTATCCACCTCAAAAACTCGTTCTGCCACACATTCTCCCAGCTCGATGTTGTTATATACTCTGCAGGCACCAAGTAAACAAATCCACACAACACTATCAGGTTTGATTGGCATTTTGTTTACAAAATCATAGGCTTCATCTAGACGCCCAGCACGCCCAAGAAGGTCAACCATGCATCTATAGTGCTCCATTGCAGGTGTAATGTGATAGCATGTGCTCATGCAATTGAAGTATTGAAACCCCTTCTCAACCAGGCCTGCATGGCTGCATCCAGTCAAAACGCTAACTAACGTGACATCATTTGGACTCACGCCAGACTCTATCATTTGCTCAAAGAGATCCAGGGCCTCCATACCATAGCCATGCAAGGCATATCCTGCAATCATTGCAGTCCAAGAAACAACATTTCGCTGATACATTTTGTCAAATACTTCACGTGCCTTCTCTATGCTTCCACATTTGGCATACATATCGACAAGAGCATTTTTCACAGAGACATGGGACTGATATCCCATTCTTACAATCTCTTCATGGATTTCCACGCCCTGTTCTAGCGATGCCAAATCGGCACACGCTGAAAGAACACTGGAATAGGTGAACTGATTCGGTTGCACACTGGATTTCTGCATCTGGCGAAACATCGACAATGCCTCCTGAGGATGCCCATGCCTTGTGTAAGCTGCAATCATCAAAGTCCACGACACAACGTTTGGTTTAGACATTTCCTGGAAGTGTTGCAGGGCTTCAACAACAAATCCATTATGTGCAAATCCTCCAATCATTGCATTCCATGAAACCACATTCCGTTCAGGCATTTCCTTAAACAGATTCTGGGCTTCATGGACAAGTCCATTCTGCGCATATCCCGCAATCATGGCTGTCCAGGACACAACATCTGGTTGGGAGATTTTGTCAAACAGATGGCGTGCAGTCGCTATATTTCCGCATTTAGCATACATATCTACAAGAGCATTAGCAACGCAAATATGGGATTCAAACCCTCTTCTTATTATTTCTTCATGGATTTCCATACCTTGTTCGAGATCTGCCAAACTAGCACATGCCGGAAGAATACTGGAGAAAGTGAAGTCACTGGGTTGGACATTTGTTCGTCGCATTTGATGAAAGAGTACCAATGCTTCTTCAGGAGCTCCATGCCTGGCATAAGCAGCAATCATGACAGTCCACGAGCACGGATCTCGTTCATTCATTTGGTCGAAAACTCTGCGAGCGTCCACCACACTCCCACACTTGACATACATATTGACAAGGGTATTTCCTGTAAACATGTCTGCCGTATAATCGTTCTTAATTATGTAAGCGTGGACTAATTTGCCCTCTGATAAGGACTTCTTCTTAATGCAAGCCTGCAAGAGAGAAATGCATGTGCAAAAGCGTACAGGATTGGCTGTATTATGCAAAGCGATGACTGCATTCTTGGAACGGCTCTGTTTACAGAGTGTTGTAACTTCATGGAGGGAGGTATGGTTGGCATTCACTTGTGTTTTAGGAATTATAGTGGTGGAGATTCTGCGTTGAAGATAACAGAAGGGGTTAGCAGGTAAGACAACCATACCGCTTTCTTATCAATGCTTAAAGATCGTGG
>SNQJ01S0142489.1:0-18900 GCA_010110895.2 Picea sitchensis
CGGACCATGTAAGGTCTTGAAGAAATTTGGGGCAAATGCTTATGAGATTGAATTACCCGATGGGATCGAAATTTCTCCGATATTTAACATCTCAGATTTGTACCCTTACAAAGTTGAGGAAGAAGAAGCAGGTAGTGAACAACTAGAGGTTCAATGGACTAAACAGATGCCAGTTGCAGAGAAACCACAGATGGAAAGCATACTGGACAAAAGAGTTAGCAAAAGGACCAGAAGAAGGGAATATTTTGAATACTTGGTCAAGTGGAAGGGACATCCAGTTGAAGATGGCAGCTGGGAGAACGAAGCAGAGACCCAAAAGCATGGACAGACTGTGCGAGAGATCATGGCCAGGATCCCATGAAAATTTTCAAGCAAGGGAGTATGATGCAGGAGCATCGCCAACAACAAGCAAGCAGGGGACAAACACCAACGCATTTTGGCACATGATGAATTGTTTGAAATATTTTGAAGTTTGATACGCCAAACATAAATGAAACAATTAAGAAAGGGTGTACTTGTAGATTGTAATCATACCTTGAGTGTCCCGCTCTCGTCTGAAGGATTAAGAGGCATTTATGCTAGTAAATGTAAGTAGGTAGCTTTAAATTCTTAGATTAGACAGTTTTAGGAGTCGGAGGGAAAACGGATATAGACACCCTCACTTGTATCATTGTAACATTATTAGCATAATCAATAAAGAGAGCATAGAGAGGAAGAAGCAGAAAGCTGTGTAGAAGAACACATGTACAGAAGTTCTGAGATTAATATATGAAGCTTGATTCAGACTCATGGTGTTCAATTACTTTCTGTGTATGCATGATTGAATGTTATGCTCATGCTTGTTACTCTCTATTATGCATTTGCTTTGATGCATGAATGTATGATTTCATATTTAATGTCTGAAATCTGAAGAGAGGGAGAGTAATTAATGAGTTTCAATTGTTTCTCTATTTGAGCAAGAGTTTTCCTGCAAGGAGTGCAGTGAAATTGTCTGCAAGATGTGCATTGACAGAAGTCAAAGTTCATCTCTGTAAGCTCAGGAGGGATAAAATTATTCTCATTCTCGCAGAAGTGCAAGATAAGCATAGGAGCCGTGCAAGGTGTGCGTAGGCTGAGTATATTCTCAGAGGTTGCAACCTAAGGGAAGAATTGAAGGACTGTTGCTGCAAAAAGAGTGCACAGAGTCTAAGAATTCAAATACTTGGAGTGTATTTGAAGAAGTGCCGCAAGGAGTGCGGACAGGAATTTTCCCCAAAGAACTTGAGGATTTTTCAATCAAGCTCAGGAGGGATAGGATCTTCAAAGCTGTCGAAGAAAAGCTCAGGAGGTTTAGTACCTTGAAGCATTCAAAGGGGAGGCGTTGCAAAGTTACTTCCAGGCAAATAAGTTCCAGCGAAGGAATACCGTGTTTTCTTCGCAAGAGTCGTCAAGGAGGCATTGGATGGTCGGAATTCTTCGTGGAGAATTTGCGAAGTCCCATGAGCCATCGGATCGTGCAGAGGAGCAGGGGATTTACAGTTTAAAACCTTTGCATCAAGATTCGCGACGTTGTGAAAGGCAAAGTCGCAAAACCGTGAAAGAATCTAAGCCGCCCGTTAGAAGGAGGACACGTGTCATGAGATCACCTATATTGGGGATTCGAACATCGGAGGTCAGAAAGAGAAGTCCTTCAACTTCGTGAATGGTGAAGTCATGAGAGAGTCGCAGCTGTCCATCAGAGGAGGACAGGTGGCAGAGATCAAGGGATCTCGCGAACTCGGAGGTTCGCAAAGTGAGAGCCCAAAGATTGGGTGCTCCAAGTCGCGAGTGGCGAGATCGCGAGGAGCTAGGACAACCATAGGATCTGAGCCAACAAGGGCCGTTGGATCACTCACATAATCTCATTTCAGGGTTTCTTGGGTTGAAGATTCGAAATCTTAGCATCAAGATTTGCGAAGTCGCGAAGTTCAAAACTCCAAAAAGGAAGGAAGTTCCATTGTGGGACCCGCGTTAATGACGTGTCGAAATTTCATCATTTCGGCATATCGACGAACAGGAAGTCAAGACTTTTGTCCTGAAAGTCTCGAAGTCGCGAGTTGTGATAAGGAGTAGCGAGGAGTTCAGGATCTTGGCACTTCGGTTGTCGAGGTACAAAGGAGGTAGCACTTCGAGAAGCGAAGTCGCGAAGTGCCGAAGCTGGGCACAAGGGACACATGGTAGAACCGCAAGGTGGGCTCGTGCAATAGATAGGCAGACACATGTCACCTATTGAAGGGATTCAACACCCGTTGACCTCTCGCGTCTCAGGGATTCGAGAGATAGGGGAACGAGAGTGCAACCCTTCGACTTGCAAAGTCGGGAGTAGCGAGAACGCGAGGAGAAAGGTCAACATTGCTTCTCTGGGTTTCGTGAAAGGAAGGTACCAAGGTTGGATGCCACAACTTGCGAAGTGGTGAGTAGTGAGAGGAGCTAGCATAGCTGGTGGTCACACGTGGAGGGCACTGACAAGAGAAGGAGCTATAACCATTTCGTGATCTCGGGTATCACGAGATTGGAAAAGAAGAGTCGAGAGCCTCGACTCACGAATTCGCGAGTGGAAAGTTGTGACAAGCGCCTTTGGAATTGGGCCTTGGTCACAGCGTTGTGGTTGCACGAAGAAGGGGAGCTTGCGCCTAGTGTTGTTCGCATAGGGAAGCTACCAAAAAAAAGGACCGATGGATCGATAATTTGTGATTCCAGCAGGGGAGCCGATTCAGCTCGAGGGAGATAAAGAACGATCCTGTCAGTGGATCTCGGCCCGAGGGCCGATAGGTCTGCATCACATGCCCTCTTCTTGTGTTGTAGATGTTGATCTTGTGTCTCCTCCTCAGCCTATTCATAAAAGTGAGATTTGTATTGGATTTCCTCGTGAAATTGATCATCCTTGTAGCCTTGAGGGGGTTGAAAATGATTCAAAGCCTTATTAGATCCCATTTCCTTCTGTTATTACTGTTGACCCTATCCATATACTTGTTAAACCTCATATTCATCCCACCAGTTTTCAAGCTAAGATTAGAGACAAGATGTTTAAACCTTTAAGGCTGCCACTTGACCTTCATCCTTATCCTCTTTATTTCTTTGAGTATCTTCCTCGGTTTTATGGGGAGGATCATGTTACATCTAAGAGGCACTTGGAGGACTTTGAGAAATTTGTTTATCAATTTGATATTGTTCATGAGGATTTTACCATGAGTTTGTTCTCACATTTTTTGTCTAGAGATGTTGTTGTGTGGTTTAAATGTTTGGGAGCCGGTTCTATTGGTTCTTGGATCACGCTATGAAAATATGTTTTAAAGTGTTGGGGTGAGAACAAGTCCCTTGATCAATACTGGTTTGATTTTAATGACTTGAGGAGAGGGGAAGAGGAAGCCTTGGCTATCTTCAACAAGATGTTTTACAATGTTTATCATAGTATGCCTGTGGAGATCAGACCCATAGAGACTGCTGCCAAGGTGTACTATGTCATGGCCCAACATCTAGAGCTTGTCCTTCTCCTGAGAGAAAGGAAATATTTGTCCTTAAGACACCTGTTTGAAGATGCCAAAGAAGTCGAAGAGAAAATCAGGTCTAGCAGGGGGGTTCGAATGCAAGTATGTTATGAAGAATTGCATGTGCATAAGCAATAAGACTGTCAGTATGTTTCAGATTCCAAGCAAGAAGATAGTGAGTATAATTCAGATATGGAACAACAATGAGTAAGTGGGTGTGATTCACATTTGGCATCAGATCCTTCAATAGTTGTAGATTTTTCTATGGACATGAATGCATATCAATCTTATGATTAGTTTTCAGAACATTTTGAGCATGAAGTAGTGATTGATTACATAGATAACTATATGTTCTTGGCTAATCATAATTGTGATGATTTAAATCCTATTGTACCATTATCTTATGATCATTCTTGTGAAGGAGAGACTACAATTGTTGGTGACTAAGAGTTAGTTTTGAAAGAACAAGGAGGTCATTTATTTGCAAGCAGAGAAGCATTTACAGAGGAGTAGCCAGATTTCTATCACGTTATTCATGATCCTATGGCCATATACATGGAGTCGTATGTTTCATATTTTTTGAAATTTTCAAATGGAATTATTTCACTGATACTCACAGGTGAGTATGGTTTCATGAAATACTTCCAAGACCAACCTATAGATCCTTTTTCTTTATTAATTAAGGAAAATCATTGGGTGGAAATCAGCCATCCTGGACCTGCAGAAGACACAGAGCAACATGTAAAGGAGGAGCTAAGTGGGCAGTTTATCTCCTGTACAGGACCTGTAAATGAGAAAATATCACCCGGGATCAACCGACCAGTATCAGCTCTCTACCCACCTGAGAAAATAGAACGACGAGTGAGCCACAATGAAGGACAAGATTTAGTTTCTTACTGGATGAGCTTCCCTGATTACAAATTTTGTGACCTTGTGGGGTTATATATGCATTGAGTTAGAGACCACACATCTTTTCGGTGTTTCCTCTTCAGACGAATCTACGTGAAAAGATTCTAACTTTACAACGTGACGATGACTGGTACAAAGAGGTCAATGATTTTATCAAACAAAACACTATGATGGTACCAAGATTGAAGGATTTACGTTGGATGATGATGGACTATTGAGATTTAAAAGTTGAATTTACATACCACCATACAACGATTTGAGTTTGATCCTAAACGAGGTTCATAGAGCAGAGTACATGGCTCACCCGGGAGTCACGAAGATGAGGGCGGACCTTAAACCCTTATTCTTCTGGAAAGGAATGAAGGCAGACATAGTCAACTGTGTGGCCAGATGTTTAGAATGTCAACAGGTAAAGGATGAACATAGACATCCAACAGTATTACTACAACCAGATTCTATTCTAGAATCGAAATGGGAGGTTATTTCGATGAATTCCATTGTTGGATTGCCACTGACGGCAAGGAGACATGACTCGATTTTTGTGGTAGTCAACACTCTGACGAAGAGTGATCATTTTATTCCGGTGTGTATGATGAATTAGGCACCTGACATATCTATATTTTTCACCAGTAAGATTGTGAGGCTGCATGGCGTGCCTGAGAGGAATATATTTGATCAAGGATCGGTGTTTACTGGACGACTTGGACTAGTTTCCAGGAGGCCTTGGGAACCCAACTTAACTTTAGTACTGCATATCACCCAGAGACAGACGGGCAGACCGAACGAACAAACCAAGCCTTGGAGGACATGTTTCATATGTACGTGATGGACCAATAGAAGCGTTGGGAATAATTCATGCCACTAGTAGAATTCTCTTATAACCACAGTTACCAAAGCACCATTAAGATGGCGCCTTTCGAGTTTCTTTATGTGCGACCGTGTCAAACGCCTTTGAGTTGGGATCGGCTTGAGGATAGGGTCCTGGTGGGACCATAAGCGATCCAAGGAAATGGAAGATTAAATGCAAACTAGAAGACAAAGGATCAACAAAGAGCAATATCGACATAAGAGTTATGTCGATGTGCATCATGTCGACCGTAGTTACGATGTGGCAATCGAGTATTTTTGCAGCTGAAACCGCATAAGAGTGCGATCAAGTTTGGAAAAGGGTATAAAATATCTCCTAGGTTCATGGGAGCCTACAAGATTGTGGGAAGGAGAGGCCCATGGCCTATTGACTAGCCTTGCCTGATTCTTGAGGCGTATGCATGATGTCTTTCACGTCTCTGTTTGAGACATTATGATTAGTGATCCTACGCATGTTTTGACTTGAGCACCTTGCGGGTTTCTGATGTGGGTACTCTCACAGCTAAGCCGATCCACATCTTGGATCATCGCATTCAACAGATACAACGTCGAATGGTAGAGAAGGTCAAGGTCTAGTGGGACAACTATAGTCTGCACTCGGCGACCTAAGAGGACGCATATGATTTGTGCCAATAGTTTCAATTTTTGTTTGATAGATAGACTTATGACACTGTGATACACATTATTTCGGCACTTATATACTGTTAAACTTCGGGAAAAATTTTAGACCAAGAGGGGGTGTATGTAACATCCTGCTCTTGCGTGCACTGAGAGAACTTATTCTTTGAGGACACTTTCTTTCAAGTGATCCGGATTATTGTACTATTGGTCGTTGATTATATGTTATTTTTATGTATTGACTTAGACATGTGCTATTGACTCAATTCTCCTGAGTGTGCAGGATTTGGATCTCGAGGATGTAGAGGCATCGATGAAACCCTTAGAGTCTGGATCGAGTCAGGGAGTAGACTATTGGTGTTTGATTGTTGTATATATGACATATGTGCATCTGATTAGATGTTATGATTATGGATTTTATTTCTGACATGATTCGTTGATGATGTAGGCTGATGATATCTTTCTGACCAGACTCACATGTGGAGTAAAGGGGTCACGCACGACTAACAGAGACATTGAGGGAGAGGTGTGGACAACAGCCCTGCCACAGCCTACTAGCACTCCCGTTGTGGCTCGAACTGTAGGTTAATGATTACCTAGTTCGAGAAGACCCACGATGTTGTGAGGGAAAACTGTGACAGTTGCTCATGATGATTCTAAAGGGTGTGCAATAAGGTCGGGGCCTTATTCCTTATAGGCCCTTAGTCTCCCACAAGATCACCTGATGGAGTGTTGACTCTAGGAGTTTTTGATGTCTACCAAGTCAGTCAAGAGGCGAGTGGCACCCTTGGAGCACGTAGTGCATCCTGAAGGGCACGTCGCGCAAGGGAAATAGAATGAGGTAAGTGACACCCTTGGAGCACGTAGTGCGTATTAAAGGTCACGTCCCGCAATGGAAACATAATGAGGCGAGTGGCACCCTTGGAGCACCTAGTGCGTCCTAAAGGGCACGTCGCATTGTTAAATAATAAATGAATAAATCTAGATGGCCTTAGAACGAATGATGTGATGAGAAAGTTTTAAAAACAATTTTTCCCTAATTAAAATGTTGCCTATCCTCGGAAATTAAAATCTAGACCTAAAGTAATACTAGTGGTAAAAATAATAATAATAATAATAATCATCTTTAAACATGTGACAAAATGGGGTAAGAAACTCGATTAAATAATTAAAATCAAATTACTTGGGGGGGTTAATTTTTTAAAAAGGGGGGAATTGATTGTTTTGTTACATATGCTAATTAAAAATTTATTAATTAAAAAGAAAAGGGGAAAAGGGTAATTTCCTACACTTGCTAATTTGAGTTTTAGATAAAAAGGGAAAGAGGGAAATTTAAAAGAATTGGGAAACTAAGGGGAAAAGGGGGAAACATAAAGAGAAAGGGAAACATAAAGAAAAATCAGAATGTCTAACTTAGTAAGGTATCTTGCCATTAAGAACTTTCTAAATTGAACTCAACTAGCAATTAGTAAGGGGGTAAGTCATTAAAATGTGTAAGGGAATATGAGGACACCTAGGAGCGATTCTAGGAATTCTTTTAGGTGGGTAAAATAATTTTATCCTATAGAATTTGGGCGAACCATTTTTAGAGTCACGAATCCTTTTTTGGGAAAAACCTTGGAAAATTAGCCCATAAGCGAAATTTAGCCCCTAAAATCATCCATGTCCCTGAATGTTGTGACTGCCCTGTTGGTTTTGTTGATTTATGGTGAAGAGTTTGTGCTTTATACTTCGCCCTCATCCCTAGATCATCAGGCCATGCCTGAGCAGTCATCTAGGAGCCGGATTGACAGTCGTCACTTCGGTGTTAATAGACCTATAGATCATAATGCCCTGCTTTTATGTGCGTGGATGATGAGCAAAGGATGTGTTTCCCAACCGTCTACCCTGGTTGAGTGATTGTCTTGCGCCTTGTTGCGATTGATTACCTCTGCGATTGTTTATCCTTTCCCTCAATGAACCTCTTATGATCCTCTACGTTTGATCTCTGCGTTGATACTTTTCCTAGCAAATTTACTGTGTAGTTTCTTTTTATACTTCTAGTCTGCCAATTAATTCGACGATTTATTACTTTTGATGACAAAGATTACTCCGCCTTTGGTCCATCTCCCGTAAGTTTCAATGCTGCTATTAAATCGATCAATTCGACTGTGTAAATGTCGACAACGATTTACCTTTGACAACACTTTATCATTGATAATCTCTGCCTTTTATAATTTCTACGCTTAATTGATCATCCTTGCCCTTTGTCCGCGTTTGACTTCATACCTGTGTTTTTAACATTGTGACAGGAATTTTATTCCCTGCATTTTTGGGTAGTGATTTGGTTGTTGTATGACAGAGTGTTTATTTCTATAGATGATAGTTTATTATTCTCTATGTACTACAACGCTTTTAGACATAGTATACTGCGAAATTACACCTTATCAGTCTGCTAATTTACCATTCATGGACTGTGAACTATTACATTTATTAAACCAACAATTTTACATTTATTATGATAGCCATTGTAATAACAACAACATTCTGGACATCAAACTAATATTGTTGATAGCAATTCTATTGACAATGAAATTAGATACATGGTGCAGCGATACCAGGCATTTAATAAATGATAGTAATAAGATTGACTGCAGTTTTTTTTTACCCATTTCGTTTTGCCAATTTTGTATTGCGAAATTTATTTTTACCATTCACCCTTACCCATTTCGTTTTGCCAATTCGGTATTGCCAAATTCGTTGTTACCATTCGCCCTTTACCCATTTTGTTTTGCCAATTCGATATTGCAAAATTTGTTTTACCATTCACCCTTTACCCATTTCGTTTTGCCTATTCGATTTTGCCAAATTCGATTTTACCATTGGCCCTTTACCCATTTCGTTTTTCCAATTCGGTATTTCCAAATTCGTTTTACCATTCACCCTTTACCCATTTCGTTTTTCCTATTCGGTTTTTCCAAATTTGATTTTACCATTGGTCCTTTACCCATTTCGTTTTGCCAAATTCGTTTTACCATTCGCCCTTTACCCAATTCATTTTGCCAATCCAGTTTTGCCCGATTAGATTTACCCAGAAATGTGATTAGACAGCTTTGAATTTGTATCTTAATATTAGACAGACAGTGTTGAATATACATATCTAATAGACAATTATTATTTGCTTATTGTTGTGTATGACAACAAGTTACACCTAGATGGATAGCAAATTTATATATCCGCGTTTTATTTTTATGACAACAATTAATACCTGCATTATTATATCTCATCCATTATATATCTAATTTACCATGTATCTGGATTATATATCTACGTTTTTTTTACCACGATTATATATCGATGTTATTACATAACTGAGTTACCATGTATCAACCATTATATATCTGTGTTTTCACAAGACAACGATTAATACTGTGGATTGCCACATCATGATAGCATTTAATATAGTTGACAGTTTACACATATTGACTGCATTTTTAATAGTTGATGACAACCAAGATAGTTGGCAATGAATTTATATAATTTAATGAATGCATTATATCCCTGTATATATCCCTTGTGATATTATAATTGCCATATCCTTAGCATTTATTTATTGTGACATCGTTTATATGTTGTACAATGCTTTTATATTGATATTGATATGTTAGACAACCCTTCATATGATGACAATAATGATCTAGTAGACAACAATTTTATATAATGTTTCAGTTTAAAAGATAGCATTTTCAGTTTAAGAAAAAGGGGGAGTTTTATATTGTTTTAAAAGGCAGGTTCATATTTGTTTGAGTTGAAAGATAACGAATTTTTCCTTAGGAAATTACTCATCCGATATTGGAGTTGGAAAACACTTACACAAAGCTAATTATTTTGATAATGATTATTTTAAGGTGTACAGAGTGATGTATGTTGCAATAGAATTCGTTACACAAAGAATTTAATGCGTCATATGAATGTTATAGTCATCAATTTTCCTCGCGTCTTGTTGACCCGTCGATTGGGTGCTAGGGTTAGTCATCATGTGTTTATCTAGTTTATTCGGTCTCCTAGCGCGTTAAAATTTCTTTGGTTATTGGTCTAGATGTGTCGTTTTGCACCTTTATTACTGTCACGCCTATCACTTGGTGATGACATGATTCCCGATGAGGGGATTATCGCACGCCCCGACAGACAGAGGCGAATGAGAACCTGGTCGGAGTTTGTGCTTCCCGATGTGGGCGTTGTTCGTTGTAATTGATGTTGGCACTTGGTTGTAACGCCTTAACGCGTTTTGGTTTTGCGCGTCGTAGAGGTTTCCAGTTACTGGTCGTTGAGGTCGTTGTGTCAGGACGATGGATGTTGTCCTTTATCTTGTAGGCATTGTCATGTTTGTGTCGGGCGGGTAGTCATTTCTATCTGTTGATTTACGCATGTTTCGCCCAGTTGCTCTTGTGTTAGTGTGTGGAGTCGTAGTTGTCTGTCACTTGATCTGTGTACTTGTGTTCGTCGTCATGTTGTGTGGTTCAACTATTTGTCGTCGTTGCCTTCCTGCCTAAAACAAAAAAAAAAATGGCACTTTCTTCTTCGCTTCTAGTTGTAACGCTTGGGGTCGCTACAGATGTATCTCTTTTTGTTTTGTGATGAATCTTTTTATTGTTTCTTTTTTCGTTTTATTTGTATGTGAATCACTATACATTGGAAAATTTTATTAAATATTGTCATTTTTTTACTTCAAATGTATAAAAATATGAAAGAAAATGATATTTTTTTATAAAATTTAGAATTTTTTTGTTCAATTATGTCCATAAAAATGTTTTATTTGACATGTTATTTTAAGGAATATGAACCAAAATGTATAGGTGTTTTATGATATATGGCTATAAAATGTGTTGATTTTTTTATAAATATTCAAAAGTAGTGTTATTTAACTATTTTTTTTTTCAATTTATTGAAGTAAAGATAAACAATGTGTTAAAAATGATGTTTTTCATTACATTTAAAAAGTATGGAACAATAAATTAATTAAGGAGACAAAATTCTATAAAAAATCATAACTTCGAAAAATTCAATGGTAAAAAACATTTTTAAGATTTAAAGAAGCATGAAAAAAAGACTAAAAATGGAGTTGAATAAAAACAATATANTCTTTTAAACATATTTTTATGCTTAAAATTTAATAACTTGATTACTTTTTACCATCATAAAACTTCTCTATTACCAAAACTATAACACCTTTATATTTTCATTTTTAGTATATTCAAATAAGAAAAACATTTTAAAATTTCAATTTTTCATCATATAAATATAAAAATAACGTTTAAAAAATATTTAATTCGAATCCTTTTATTTATCCAAAACCATCGTAATTTATATATATAATAACCACAAAAGATTCAACATCATCTATATACATGAAAAACACACAAGATTGCAATTTAGAGAATGAGATAGGAATATAATAGTGATAAAAAATGATTTTTTTCACACTATTAACTTCCAAATGCCGATAATTGAGACCTCAGCGTTTGAAATTGTGTCAATGGAGACCTCCTCAGCGTCAGAAATTTCAATTGTCTTTCTCACAGAATATTTAACACTGGCACACTATTATTAACACTGGCACACTCAAAGTAAGAGTGGCATACCATTATTAACACTGGCACACTCAAAGTAAGAGTGGCATACCATTATTGACACTGGCACACTCAAAGTAAGAGTGGCACATGATTATTATCATAATATACCAAAATACTCGACAACCCAACGCAGTCACAGTGAATGTACGGCGTTACAGCAAAGCTTTCATCCCCAGACGGGAAGCCAACCTCTAGCCAAGTCCCCTGTCACACTGCCCATCCACATTACAACAGATACCATTAGTCATCCTTGCTAATGGGAAAAGGGGGGTGAGACGTAAGTCTTAGGGAATATTTTATAATATTTCCGGAAAAGAGTAAGTTATGGATATTTATTTTTATCCTAAGTTTTCGAGGGTAGGGAACGAGTCACCAAGTGGCTTAAGCTACTTCTGAAGGTGACAAGTGTTGAGTTTAAGGCATGCAATATTGTTGGCCTTAGTGTATTTTTGGGGGATTTATTCAATATTCACTCTCATGTGCAGAAGGGGTTCGATCATGGTAGAAAGGATGAATATTACGTTATCTACACATAAGAGCTTGTAAGAGGATTTTATGTACTGTAATTAGAGATTTGTTGTCAAAGAGGCGGTTTGTCAGGCCCGTGAGCAGTCTCTCTAGGTGAGATATTTGTTATTGAAGAAGTGGGTTGCCAGGCCCGTGAGCATACTCTCTAGGTGATAGTTTTTATCATAATTGTTCCCTGGTGCACTGGGCATTAGTCGTAGGGCTCAAAGACTTCCTATCCGACCTGTGGTTGGTAACCCTGGAAGGGAAGTGGGGAAACCGAGGGACTGTTGAGAAGAGAAGGGGCACACTTCTTTAGGTGTGACAGGTGTGTGGGGGATGTGAGACTATAGGCTAGTTGCAACAGCGGGCACCTTGGACTGAGAAATTCTGTTGGGAATGAGACCTTATCATGTTACTAGGAACCCTTGGGCCTTTTTCCCTGGTGGAGTTTAGCCCCGGCTCGGGCAAGACCCGTTGTTGAAATCTTATGAGGAACATAGTCTATGGCTGGGATGAACGTCTGAGTTCTGCGTGAAATTGGTGACTTTTCATAAAAGATAAGTGTTCTTTATGTGCTTGTCTAGTTTATTGTGTGCTTATTTATCTATGTTTGACTTGGGTTAATTCTTGTATGTTGTCGCATATAAGTAATTGTAGTTATTCTTCCTAATGTTGCTTGCAAACGTAAGTGTGATGTTGATAGTCATTATTTTTAGTTGTGTCTGAGTACGATGGTTATTGATAGTTTTTTCTATTAATTTATCCTTTGATATTGTTCATGAGTCTTCGAGGCAAGGTTTAAATGGTCGGGTGCACAGGAAATTAGCATGTGTGCACAGGGTGTTGGAACTCATGTGTGCGTATAGGGAAATAGACCCCACACACAAGGAAATCATAATTTGCATGTGACACCAGGATGGTTGTGCGCACGGTAGTGTTGTGTGATCAGTATATCTATGCACAATTGTTTTTAGTTACTTCCACTGCTTAAAGTTGTGTTAAATGGATACAGTTAGTGTGGTGCGACTCAGCTTGAGGTTGAGAGTGTTACTTCAAGTGATACTACACAGACTAGGGTTTAGTATAGAATCTGCGCAGTGGATTTTTCAGAGTAATATTGTTCGGTAGTATGCTGGGAGATGTTACAATATGGTTTATTCAGAACTACAAAAGTTGAGATTGTGTGACGTGGCCCAACCTAGGTGGCTGGGGACGTTACAAAATCTAATCCCAATGCTCGTGCTATGTCCATGATAATAGAATTTTGTACAACTTTGGAAGTTTTATTGTTGTGAGCCCCCTTTTCCATAACACAACATAATTCAAATAACAATGCAAGAAATACAACAACCTACAAAGGACTCGACTCTCATAACATGCCCAACTGACACTGGAACCTCTCTTCAATAAAAGCATCTAATATAATTCCTTTGTTGGTAGGTTAAAAAAAAACATTTAATAGAATTCCTCTGTCGACAGGGACTTGTTGCCTGACAGGGACTTGTTGCCCAACAGGGACTTGCTACCCTTTGAAACTCGCCTTGTTTGAAATTTGATTCGTTTTCATAATCTCCTAGTTAACTTGAAACTAGTTTAAGACACTATTAATCACACACCTCCATGTAAATAAATATAGAGTTGACAAGTTAGATCAGATTCAAATGCAAATGTAAAATGGCCATCCAACTCAATCCATTGTGACATGTTGTGATTATTGTCAATAATACTTATGGGATCCATTAAATTACAATAATTAGTATGATTAACGAACTCACACTCTAGTTATTCTAACTTGTCAAGAACAATTGTACTTCATTTAAGAATCTAACACTAATCCACTTCATTTAGAATGCATATATTCATTTCCCAAATCCACATTCCCACATCTAATAAAATGAAAATAAATAGATATTTCAAGATTTTGTAATAAATGCATTATGTGGTACACATGAGTAATATTTACCCCATAAGATGTGGGTATAGTAATTAGTATATTGTAATATATTAATGAAATAAAGATATTTCAAGATTTTGTAATAAATGCATTATGTGGTACGCATGAGTAATATTTACCCCCATAAGATGTGGGTGGCTATAGTAATTAGGACATTGTAAAATATTAATTAGCATCCATATTGACATATAATTTATAGAAGGGGACATTGCCCATTATTAAGTATTCTATTAAGTATTTTAATTTGTTCATTTCTTTCACCTGGGAGAAAAATACTTCACTAGCCCAACATTCAAGTGTGGATTCTAGCCTAGTTTATTAGCATCAATTCCCAATATGTCGATTTCTTAAAACAAACATT
This sequence comes from Picea sitchensis, assembly GCA_010110895.2. NCBI lineage: Eukaryota > Viridiplantae > Streptophyta > Pinopsida > Pinales > Pinaceae > Picea > Picea sitchensis. The sequence goes on from SNQJ01S0142489.1 coordinate 14,338, forward strand.
TCCAACAAGAAAATTGCCATATATATATATATAATTTCACATTACAGTATCGCTTGATAAAAGGCATTCTGGCCACTTCTTGCTACTCAGAAAAAAAGTATTTTTCTGAAATGTCAAAATACAAAATAACTAGCACATAGTCATATGAGAACACTTCCCTAGTCAATAAACCAAAATATAATTATTATTCATAACAATCCCACTATCATCGATGAGAATCAAACTGAAGAAAGGAGAACAAAGCAAGGTTAAAAAACACTGATTGAGATGGATGGCCCCTCTCTGCCCTCGTTCTAGGTATGGTATCCAAGCTTCCCTTATGGACTACTGAGGGCCAATTTTGATTGTGAATCTGCCTCCATATTAAGTTCCCTATAGACATGTGTGAAGAAAATATCTTTAAAAGATGATTTCAACGAAACTATGTCATCCATCCAACCTATCAATGAGGCGACTTGCAACTTGCCTCTGTCCTTTAACCAATCTAAGATAATCTTGGAGTCACCAATGACCTGGATCACTTCTAAATTGTGCCTTTGTGCAATATAAAGTGTCGCCCACGCACCAGTCAATTCTTCTCTTGTATTAGTCCCCTGGCCGCAGTTGAAAATCCACTTAATCTCCCTTTGAGCATTGATCTTGATTATTCCACTTGCACCACACCCATGTGTCCTGGGAGAGGTTGCTCCATCAAACCAACAAACAAATGAAGTCAGAATACACGATGGTTGTATGATCCTTTGCTTGTGTTTTTTTTTCTCCACTAGTGGCAACATAGCTTTGACTTTGGCTGTCACCGAAAAAAATGATGCTCTGCGCCCTTCAAAAGTAACCAGGTTTTGTTCTATCCATAAGATCCAGCAAAAAATAGACGGGAATGCTGTAAATGTTGTGTTATTTTTTAGCCAACTCTCATAGCTCGAGCTGAGACAATCTCCTTGCCAAGAGGACCGAATTTTTAGTTCAGAAGATAAACGATCCCATGCCTCCCAACTAAAACGACAAGAAACAAATAGGTGATTAATAGACTCATCTTCCTCAATACATAAGACACAAATGTTTGGCCCCACCCACCCCTTCCTTTGAAGATTATCCCAGGTAAGGATTCAATTCTCCAGGGATAACCAAAGAAAGAGCTTGATTTTTGGACTGAGATCCAATTTCCAAAGTGACTTGCTCCAAGCCTCCACTGGATTGGGCCAAACAGTTTTAGTGAGGGCCAGATAAATATTTTTAGTTGAAATATTGCCCGAAGAATCACCACCCACCCAACTGAGCTCATCATCTTTGTTGCATAAAAAAATCCCTGCACAACACAAAGCTTTCCGAAAAACCTCCCATTCAACAGCTAAGTCCCCAACAAGGCCAAGATCAACACTCGATTTCCAGTAGGAGTTGTTTATTCCCACCCTGTCCAGTCCTCTCAATTGGAAAAGATAAATGACAGATTTCCTTCGTAGCTCCGCTCTCAGATGAGAGGACAAAAAAGAAAGGTTCCCCACACCTAAAATGCGATCAAGACCAACCTGTACACCATGCCTAGAACCAACTTTCCAACCGAGCCAGTGAGTTAGAAGGTGTAAAGATTTTAGCAAGCCCTTCCAAGTCTGAGAAGCCGATGGATTGGAGGATTTTGCTTCCCGAAGCCAAGTGGTAATTGAGCAATTTGAAATATATTTATCTTTTACAACTTTTCTCCAAATCCCATCCTTTGTTAATACTCTCCATAGAGTATTAACAACCAATGCCTTATTAAAAGAGTGTATATTCCAAATGCCCCAACCTCCTAGATGCTTTGGTCTCGCTAAGAGATTTCAGCTGCAAAGGTGAATATGATCCCTACCCTCTAATCCAGACCAAAGAAATTTAAACATCAACATACGGATTTTGTGTAAAATGGAGATAGGAATTGCAACCAATGCCATTGAGTATACCACATGCCCCTCAAGCACCGATTTAACAAGTATGCAACGTCCCCCAAGGGACGACCATCTATTACACCACCACCCGATCTGATTTTGAAACTTAGTGAGAAGCCAATGCCAATCCTCCTATTTGTATGCTTCTGCCTTTAGAAAATAGCCAAGGTACCTAAAGCCTTTGGCCAGTTCCTCAAATCCATAAGGGAAGAGATCCTTAAATCTTTCAAGCTCATCAATAGGTATTCCAGAGTAATAAAAGATAGATTTTGACCAGTTAATACTCAAGCTCTAGGCTCTGCAAAAAGATGTTAATATATTGTTTAGTTCAATCCACTCCTCCACATAAGCCTTAGTCATAATTAAAACATCGTCAACAAAGAACAGATGCAAGATATTGACTAGTCTTGAAACCTTGACCTCTGTGAGCTTCCCCTCATACAAAACTTTCTTCAGAAGATGGTTAAGGCCTTCCATAACAAGAATAAATAACAGAGGTGATAGTGGGAACCCTTGGCGCAAGCCTCTTCCACTTTTGAACACCTTAGATGTCTCCCCTTTGATCAAAATCGCAAAGTTTGCACTGGTTACACATCCAAGGATCCAATTTGTAAAATTAATACTAAAACCCAACTGGATCAGAATCAAGCGAAGAAAATCCCAATTTATACTGTAATATGCTTTCTTGAGATCTAACTTCAGAATCAATGATTTTTACTTCTTAGCCTTTATACTGTGGATACATTCCTGTGTTGTACCAATCGCATCCAAAATCAACCTCCCTTTGAGAAAACCTAATTGTTCCTCTGACAATGATCGAGAAAAAATAGGTTTCATCCTATTCGCAATAATCTTAGTAATCAACTTGTAACAGAGGTTGCACAAGGCTATAGGTATGTAATCTCAGAGGGAACTAGGTTTTTTAACCTTTGGGATCAAAGTTAGAAAAGTAGCATTTAAATAATTTTTAACTGTGCCCCACAGTCTTGAGTCCTCCACCAGCGCCAACAAATCATCACCCATAAGGTCAAAGAAATGAAGGTAAAACTCTATAGACCACCCATCGGGTCCTGGGCTTTTATGTTTTAAAAATTCTTTAAGTACCTCCCATAGCTCCTGCTTAGTACATGGTCTTTCCAGACCATCTTTGTCCTTCGCATTAACCATACAGCCGAAGAGACCAGTTGTACTCACCTGATCTTCAATGTACTCTTCTTCTGATTTACTATAGAAAGCCTTAAAGTATTTTATTGCTTCAGTCTTTATGGCCTCCGTGCTAGTGTGGACCTTCCCTTCATTATCACAAATCTCCCAGATTTGTTTTTTATTCCGCCTGTAGCTGGCATAATTATGAAAAAAAAAACGTATTTTTGTCACTCACCTTTAACCACACCGCTCTGCTCCTAAGTCTCCATTTTTCCTCTTCATCTCTGAGTAATTTATCCCTCTCTAATTCCAAAAGTTTGATAATTTGCTCTCTGGATATCGAGCCTGGATCTCGAGCCTCCTATAGCAGAGTCCCAGTCAATAACTCTTCAAGACCCTTTAATTTTTCCTCCTGAATTCTAATGTGCTCCTTAGCCCATGATTTCAAATGAGTCTTTAGATCTTTCAACTTGTTTATGAATCTTTGTTGTACATCATATTCAACTAGATAAGTCAGATCATTCCAGATGGTAGTAGCAATATTCTCGACCTCCGGCTCTGTAAGCCACCTGGCATTGAACTTAAAAGGATAGGCCTTTGGGTGAGTGACATTATCTAATCTTAAAATTACCGGAGCATGATCCGAAAAATAGGGATAATCAACCCATGATTTATACGATCCTAAACCAACCAACAAGTCTTCAGATACAAGCACTCGATCTAGTCTCTTTGAAATATTGTCAGCTCCACTGCGGCCATTCCTCCAAGTTGGCACCACTGCATCCGGTAATACATCGACAAGGCCAACCTTATCAAATAGTTCAGTAAAGTAAGCTGAGAGTGGATCTAAGTGAGTAGTCGCTCCCCAAATCTCCCCAGCTCCAAGTGTTAGGTTTAAGTCCCCTGCCACTATAAGGTTCTTGTTGTCAAGAATACCATTGGTCGCCAACTTATCCCAGAATACTTTCCTCTACGCGCAGGGCCCATATACATTAAGCAATGTAACTAGTTGATTAAGCTCCAAATACAAACCTGTAAGCAGAATCCCACCACAACAAAAATAAGGAACGAAGTCAAAAGTATTTTGGTCCAAAGAGACGAGAAGCCCTCCCGAAGACCCGACCGCACTGACTGCAGGGGTAAGCCAGGTAGGACGAAGAGTAAGCATTAGAACTCGAGCTTTGTAATCTTCAACCATAGTCTCTTGAAGAAAAATGATATCCGGTCTAGTCCTCTGAAGCAATCTTCGAAGGGAGGCAGATTTCAGGGTCCCCCCCACCCCTCCAATGTTCAGGGTGAGCAAAATCATGTCTTTGCTCTCGCTAGGGCTTTCAAGCCTCTAAGCGCCCCTGATTCATTTGTACCCAACATATTTGTCCTCTCTACACAGTTACTCAATGCCTCCTTCTTCTTCCTAGCACTTCTAGTCTTTATGGGTGAGTTTTCTAACCCCAGTCCCCTAGACCATGAATATTCTTTAATAGTGTCCCCCCCCCCC
>SNQJ01S0142490.1:0-18899 GCA_010110895.2 Picea sitchensis
TTTACCTCCTTCACCCCAAAGAAACATTTGGATAGTTTTGCATATAGTTGTTGCTCCTTTAGTAGTTGTAGCACCTTGTCAACATGTTGCACATGATCCTCCCAAGAATTTCTATAGATTAGTATATCATCAAAAGATACTAACAAAATTTTTTGAAGGAAGGGCTTGAAAATGGAATTCATCAACCCTTGGAATGTGGAAGGTGTATTTGTAAGGCCAAAAGGCATGACCAAAAATTTATAAAGGCCTTCATGAGTTTGGAGTGTTGTTTTTGGGATATCTTCTTCTTTCATTTTAATTCGATGATACCTTGAACAAAGATATAACTTTGTGAAATATATTTCTCCATGTAGTTCATCTAACAATTCATCAATGACAAGTGTCAGTCCCTAAAGTTGCACTTGACTATGAGAGGGCAATCTAGGGCATCATCATGTTATTACAATAGTATTTTAAAGGTTTTATGATTTGGTTTTTTAAAAGGGTGGTTGAAAACTATTTCAAGGTTTCAAGGTAAACATGAATGTCAGAATAAGGGAAAGAGATATCCCACTGACTGGTTAAAGGGTAGCCACATAGATAAATCAGACAAATAAGGAAAGAGAATATGAGGTCTTCAATTTGTTAACCTCACATATAATTCTTATCTCAAAATATAATTAAGAAACAACAACATTAGCTTGTAAATCAAATCTTGATAATAATAATAACAATTGTTTTTTCATTGTATCAATTAAGACCAAGAAAACAATGCATTGCAATTGAAAAATGATATCAAGCAAGAAGAGAAAAAGAACATGAAAGAAGAGAAAGTCTGACCATCAATATGCCTTTGCCATTAAGTGTCAACATAGAATAAAAATGTCTTGCAAGGAATTTCAAAATAGGTCCCTGAATATCTAGCTTTTCGACCCCCACAGAGTCTTCCATATGTCTGTTTAAACTATACAAAAGATGAATACAGATCCTATTTTCTAGTGTTCTGTTAATAATAGGATCTGATCAATATCTATCTTCTATTTTTATCTCTGTATCAGGAAACATTTCAATCTCTGCATCAGGAAACATTTCAATCTCTACATTAGGTTTTGATCTCTTACCTCTACTGGTGGTGGCTTCATCCTGACTTTCATCTATAGGGGTTTCAACAGGGATTTGTTGAGTCTGCTTCTTTCTTTTGCTAGTCCTTGTCACCCTAGTTTTAGATATTTCTTCTTTGAATGGGAGTTCATCAACTGTGATATTCTGTTTCTGTGTAGCTTCCATTTTCCCTTTATCCTTTTTAGGCTTGCTTAGATATGGATCATTATTTAGAGACTAGATTAACCAATCCTAAGGTCTCTCTACTTCACTCAAAGTAGAAACAACCAATGTCTTTATAAAAACTTAATGGAACAGACTTCCTTTGGCTATGATAAGGTGAGACTATACCCTTTTGGACATCTTCTATAGACTTTTGAGTAGAAAATATGGTAAATTTAGGGGGTAATATCCATTGATGTGCATTAATAACCTGATATGATAGATGTAAACCAACGAGAACCTACCCTCGCATGTAATATACATGTGAATTATAATCAGAGTGGTATGCCACTCCTATTTGATCCAGCTATGGGGAACTCCTTTCTTCCAATCTGGGTTCTGTTTATCTGGTAACAAGAATTGTTTCACGAATTCCATGACCACGTGCTCCTTTTTCCACCACCGTTCTCCCCCAATCGACAATTTTCAAGCTTTGGAAATGGAGTGTTCAATCACCATCATCAACAACTTTCTAATCACAACTTTGAAACTGTCAAAGTTCTATGTGAATATCATGGACACCTATTCATCATGTCCTTGGCAAGTGGTGAAAAAATCGAACCAACCAACATCCTTAAACCTCTTTTCCATCTATGGGTAAGCTTCAAGTAGTTCTATGCACTCAGGTTCCAACCTGATGATTTTTCCACTTTTCTTCAGCGCCATGTGATTAATATAGTTCTGAGAAACTCTGCATGATTTGAAACTGGAAACTAAAGCCTGTGACTGTTATTACATAACAATTCCCCTAAATAGATATTTGCACACATCATTCGATAAATTAGAATGGAAGATGATGGTCTTGTTTAATCAGGAAGGATTTGATTTGATGAAGGTCCTTGCAGGTACATCATGATCTCATTCATACAATGGTTTAAACTTCATCATCGATTCAAGCAAGATCATGGAGCACATGCAAGTCCTTTATCCATGATTTGTGCTATCATGACGAGATTTGGATGGCTGGCGCATGTCAAAACATAATTACCTTAGCACTGCAGGAATAACATTATTCTTGTAGGGCCATTCATGACTTGGCAATAATTTGGATTTTCAAAATTTAAATAAGCAAATGATGTGAAAAATCTCATTAATTCATGTCCTAAACCTTCAAAACTTAAGAAAATTATTTCAAAATGAAAAAAATGCAAAACATAACAATCTCAAACCAAGGATAAAAGACTAAAAATCAAGCAATGAGGTATAAGCAGGGAGGATTTAGGATTAGAAATTCTCACTAAAACAAGACCAAAGTTAGAGACTAACACTGGCTCCTTCTGGGGGTGATGTTTTTATGATAAAACTCCAAGAACTGCAGACCAATGCCTTTACCTTACTTTCTATTCACTGATTTCCCTGCTCTGTCATCCTTTATTCACAACACAACTTTATAAAAACAAGTCCATTAGGTATATGGAGTCTTTATTGAAAGAAAAACCTACTGTATAGGCTGGAATTCCTTTCTTTGATGAATCTTTAAAGAAAGTAGTGTTTCAAGAACCTCCCATTCACTGGGCTCGCAAAAGTTTTTGTGTCATCTAGATTATGTATGAGAAAAGTATTATTATCCATCACCTTAGCTATTCTAAAATGGCCATACCATAAGTTGTCAAACTTACCATGTTTTTCTTTATCCTCTCTCCTAACATCCCACCTTAATACCAAATCTCCTTCATTAAAAACATCTTTCTTAGTTCCTTTATCAAACGTGGCTTTGGATTTTCTCTGGTGAGCAACAACTTTCTGATTCATTTGTTCTCTGGCTTACTGAACCTCAATCATCTGAAAAATTCTCCTTTGGACATCATTGGGTTATTCTAACTCTTATTGAAATTTTTTTAAGACTGGTAAGCCCAATTGAGTTGGAAGAATAACTTCTATTCCATACACCATCTAGAAAGGAGAGGTCCGAATATATTTCTTGTTACTGATATGATCATCACATAGGGAAAAATTTAACTTGGAATTCCATGACCTTTTATTTTCTGCAAGTAGTTTTTTGATAATTCTTATAAAACTTTTATTGGAGGACTCTGCTAACCCATTTCCTTCGAGGTAGTAAGGAGTAGAGTGGACCAATTTGCCATTATACTTATTTCAGAAATCAATCATGGATTTGGATTTAAAATATTGAGCCTTATTAGTACCTATTTTTTTAGGACAGCCAAACCTAGAAAAGATATGTCCTTCAAGAAATTCCATGGTTACCTTGTTTGTTGCATTCCGAGTTGGAATTGCTTCAATCCACTTTGTAAAGTAATATGTGGTTGTAAGGATCCACTTATGATGTCTAGAAGATGAAGGGTTGATTTCCCCGATGAAGTCCAAGCCCCACTATTGAAATGGTCAATGAGCGATGATAGGTTTCAGAGGCAGAGACATAAGTTTCTCCTTTCCTGCAATCTTCTGACAGGGTTCACATGCCCTGACCTGAGAAAAAATGTCCGAGAACAGAATTGGCCAGTAATAGCCTTCCCTGAGAATCTTGAAAGCATTATATTTCCAATGGTGATGACTTCCACAAACACCATGGTGTAGATCACAAAAAATTTGTTTAGCCTCTTCTTCATCAACACACCTTAACAAGATTCCATGAGGATCTTTTCAAAACATGATCTGATCAATAATGCAATGCTTTACTGATTTTAATTTTAATGATCTAAACTTTGATTTATCCAATTCTGGAGGAGATTGAAGGTTCAACATAAAAAATATAATATCCTTGTACCATGGTGAAGAAACATACTTGTTTTTTACCTGTGAGCCAGTTTCTCCAATCTGGAATGAAAAATCTTGTGCTTTGCTTGAAAGATGATACAACCCAATTGCTTTGCAATTTGACTCTGTCATTAATTTGGAAAGGCCTTGAGCTTTCATCAGCTGTGTTGTCTTTATAGTCAAGTTGTACTCTAGGATTTTTTTTTATCTATTTTCCTCTCTTTCCTTCACAATTGGGATGAACTAAGATTTCTTTGACTGCACTGCTTGACACATAAGCAGTGATCTCAGATTGAAGAACATATACCATGAAATATTTTAAAGCCTTTACCAGGGCATATGCCTATTTTTCCATTATGTCATCTTTCATTGTTGAGTCTCTGAGAGTTTTTATGAAGAAGGCAATGGGCTTCTCATATCCTTGCTCATTTATTTGTAGAAGAACAACATCTATGGTGTCTTCTAAGGAAAATGAAAAAATCATGAATTCTTTGGAGTAATCTGGACTGATGAGAACAAGGGCATTAATGGCCGAAGTGTCCTTAGACACACATTTTTATTAATAGGAAAATAAATTACATAAGATACATTGCAGGAGTTTACATCCAACTTCTCAATACTCTTGCAATGAGCAATATATAGGCTAAAAGTCCTAACAAACTCAAGATATGGATCACTTATTAAATAAACAAGTGTCCATTTACAATAAATGCTATCTTAACCATCTTAAAATAAATCTCCTAATTTAGAGCCTAAGATACGACACTTTTCTAGAGTCATATCTTTTACAACAATAATGTATCTCTAAAGTTCTACATTTATTTAACAAATATTCTAGATTATTAATTTAATATTCTAAATTAATAATCTTTTTATAATTCTAACATAAACTATGATAATTGTATTTTTGGATTATCTAGCGAGGCATGAACAAGAGCATGCTTAATCTTCTCAAAAGATTATTTAGCTTTTGTTATCCACTTAATTTCTGCATCATTTTCAACATGTCAGTAATGTACTTGATAATCTAAAATTAGGGTATAAAACCTCCTTAAAAATTATTTACCTATGAGATTTGGATAGACTTCTTGTTTCTAGGAATGTCTATCTACTCAATAACTTTTACTCTTTTAGGATCTATCTTAATACCTTCAGGTGAAACAATATGTCCCAAAAATTTTCCTTCTTCCAAGGCAAAATGAGATTTTTATGATTAGAGGTGATATCACAGAGTACCTTCTGCATTTCTCAAAATTATGCTTCAAGTGTTGTAAATGTTCTTCATTAGATGTTGAAAATACATTGATTTCATCAAGGTAAATAACTACAAACTTGTCTTTATCACCAATAAAATCAATGTCCATAGCCCTACGAAAGTGGAGTCCTTCTTTCGGCATCAATCCAAGGGCATCTTTTTTTGTAGAAGTGCCCAGGGGAATTAATAATTAATTTCCTCCCTCCATTAGTGATATTTGATTGTACCTTGAGTGTCCATCAAGCATAGAGATCATCTTTGCTCCTACAACTCTCTGTAAATATGATCCATTTTTGGTGATGGATAATTGTCCTTTAGAGACACTTTCAAATTCACGAGGATCCCGCGAGTCTTGTTTCTCCCTCCACATAGAGTCTTATTTCTCCACTCTTATTCACGGCAATTAAAGATTAGCTACCCACTCACGATTGCTTTATAATTTTGGCATCCAATAACCTTGTCAACTCTTTTTCTATATTGTAGGTAACAACAAAGAGTTAAATTGCCTAAATTTTTGCCTAAAAGTTTTGACACCTTGTTTTAGAGGAATTTTGTGTTGTATGATCTTTGTATCAAACTGCTTCGGTCTTCATAGAATGCATCACGAACCTTGCTTCATCCAATTCAACATATATATCTCATTTTTAAAGGTTTTACGGATATTTTAACCAACCAGGGATTTGAATCAGAACCGATATCACAGTCCACTACATCGGTTTCTTTTGTCTGAATAATAGCCTTTCTGGAAATATCATTGTGATTAAAAAATATCTCAAGTGGAACCAAACCTTTAGGCAGATTATTTGTCTTTAATTCAATAATTTTGTTCCCAACAACACTGTCTTGAATAAAATTTGCAACATGTACCTCTACATCATCATCTTCATTGTCTTGATCTATTGAAATATTGGAAAATTCTTCAATTGTTTTTAAGAATCTTTTAATCTACTCATCATCTTTAAAGACACACTTAATTTTTTATATTATGTCACGGGTATTGGGGTGTAGTAATCCTACTTCAATCTCAAATTCAGAGTTAGGAAACGGTGTTGGATTCTTAAAGGATTGCTGGTATGTAGAGATGCCAAGAGATGATATATTATTTAAATTTCTGTGCACAAAATTAATGTTGAATGCCAAAAATAAATTGTCCACATAATCCACACTTCATTCCTATATTGTTTTAACATTTGTTGTTAGGATTGAAAGCTGCTAATAATATGGGCATAGATAAAATTTATTTTTTTGGAGATTCAGAACTCATTATCTATTAGATTAAAAACATTATTTAAACCAAACAACAAAGGTTCATACTCATTGATGTTATTAGTAGTGTCAAATTCAAGTTATAGCAAATAGAATGACCTCTTGGGTAGAAATGAAAACAATCCCAATGCTAGAACCTTCTCTAGAAGCGAATTATCAAGCTATTTCAAACAAAATTTTACATTATCTCCAACTATGTTTTCCTAATTGATGTTTTTTCCATCTGATCACCAATATGCAAAATGGAGGAACAAATATCATCTTCTACAACATATAGGATGATTACTAGTTTATCACGATCACTTACCGAATAAGCCAGTCTAATTTCTCTGTATAACCTTCGTTGTTCACCACCAAAAAAAAGGTATGGTTGCATAACCAAGATCCATATGTAGAGTGCCTCCTTTCTTAGCCCGATTATATTGATGAGAAGCATTCAAATTTTAAGATTATGATACAAATAACATCAATACCACTTTTCATAGGTAATTTAGGAAGAGTAACAATACATGTCCTTGATAACTCCGACATTTGAATTCCACGAATTAGTGAATATAGATCATGGTAGGTTTAGTAATATCTAACACTAATTCATCCATCACCACTTTAGTCATGAAATTATGCGAGGCACCATAATCCATTAGGAAGTTATCAAAATCTTGTCATGGACATTTAGTGATATATAGAATGGAGGAAAAATATCTCGGTTAATAATGTCTTCAGTAACAAGGGAGTCCAATGGTTATATAAAGGGTTCTCATCTGAAAGGTTGATAGTATCTGAAGAATTGACACAGGCGGAAATTTTGTAAAGAAGTAGCGAATAGTCTTCCTAAGGCTATGTTTTCATTAGTTCTATCAGATTACCTAGAATTTTGATTTTTTAATTTCATGTCTCTGTTGAAGATGAAACAATCTTTTTATGATTCCTTTAACTCATGAGTACTGGCCTTGGGGCTTCTTTGATAGTTGATCAATATGGATCCTGGGACTATATTCTTGATCCTTGTTTTAAGCTGGAATCTTGCAAAAGCGTTCTTTGTGGAAACAAGTGTATCTACTTTAGGTGCATTTGATCTAGATCTAAGATCATATTTCTTCCTTTTAGGTTCCTTCTGGATGACCTCCTCATTAGCATTCCCTTCTTCAAAGTGATTTAATATCAAAGCATCTTCATAATCCTGCTGTTTCAAATGAATAGGGGATGATTCTAAATCATTTAGATGTACTGCAGGGTCATATTCTGTATCATCTTCTTCCTCCAACTCATCTACTACATTATTTTGGAAAGGAGGCAAAAATTTTTGGTCTTCTTGACTCTTCATTTCTCCCAGTAATATTTGAGGTACATTTTTTGGCCTCGGTGATTTAGTTGCATCCACCTTCTGTGAAGATCTATTGGGATGATTTTTGTTCCATTTTCAACCTGGCCATATCATATGTCAAAGTCTTCAACATATTATCATTTCATCCATCTTAGAATCGAGATGTTGTATGAGAAGAGGAGGGAATCTATTCTTTCTGTTTTTTCCTTTCTCTATCACTTGTAGACTTCAACTTTTTTGCTGCTAGTATGTTAGATTCTATCCAATAACAACTGCATCCAGACTCAAGGTATCGGACCTTGAATGTTGTCATAATAAAAATAAAATTCATCATTGAAAGAATTGGTAAAGGTGATTTTAGTTGATGTTTTTGAAGGCTTAATTTCATCTAGATTTATTGTACATTTTATTGAAACTTTTAGTGAAATCAGATATTGATTCACCTTGTTTCCTTTTAAAGCCACCAAATTTAGTAATGTAGTATAAGTAGTCTTTGTGTCTCCCAGTGTCTTAAAGGGGTGTGGTCAAGGCATCAATATCAACAATTGAATTAGGTGGCAAGCTTCTGAACCATTTTCTTGCTTCACCATCTAAACTCTGCAAATAGTCTCATCCACAGATTTGCATGCTCTACATTGAGAGTGTACGCAAAGCGTAGAAAATTAAAATGTATTTCAGCGATATCCTCCTTCTTTATTGAATCTTGACAAATACTTCATATAGTCATTTGGTGGAAGGCATACAAAACTTGTGGTATGTTTAAAGGTGCATATATGGCTGCAACAATTGCATCCATTCTGTTTACATCCATATTTTCTATCTTTGAATTGATTTGGCTTTAGGAGTAAGCAAGATTGGTGATGTAGAAAGAGAAACTATCTCATGTGTGTGGAAACTTAGTTGTAATGATAGTAGTTCTTGATCTTCAAAAAACAAAGGTTTCTTTTTTGGACTAAGAGCAAGATGATGGTCAAGAAAGGGTTTTCAAAGGAATGAATATTGGTTTTAACTGCTTGGAGAGGTGAGATGATGAAGAGTGTTTTAGGTTTACTTTTAATATCCTTTTTGTGATCTCTCAAGGATTCATCTACAGACAAGGTATTTGAATGTTCCTCTTCAATGATCTCAACAAGTAACTTCCATTGATTTAAATTTAATTATGAGATAGTTTAAGGAAAGGAAATTGTAGCAGGCTCAATGAGAAGTTTGATCTCACTTTTAGGAATTAATTCTTCATATGATTGGAGTTTGATAATTTCAGAGGACTATCATTGAGAGATTTTTGAAGGAAATTTTCCCTTTGAGAGCGAGGACTGCCTTGGAATAACTTAGATTTTCTTAATAAATTTTTAGGATCAGACACTGCTGGAACAAGTTTTGGATCTGGGTTTGTTCTAGTCACCTATTTCTTTGTAGTTGATGATAAGTTTAGAGGAGGTTTTTTAAGTCCTTTACCTTCTCTTTTAGGAGCGAGAATTACCAGTCTCCTAGAGTGAAAAATCACAGTCTCATGTAATTGTTCAAAATCTTGTTCACCATCAAGATTTAGATATAGTATTGTTTTCCTCAGGGGAATATTCTTCATTTATTAAGTCTTCCGACAATGGCGTAAAATATCTTATTTAGTCCCTAAAGTTGAACTTGAATGTGAGAGGGAAATCTAGGTCATCATTAGGTTATTACAATAGTATTTTAAGGGTTTCATAATTTGGTTTTTTAAAAGGGTGGTTGAAAACTGGTTCAAGTTTTCAAGGTAAACATGAATTTTAGAATAAGGGCAAGAGATATCTTGACTAGTTAAAGGGTAGCCACATAGATAAATCAGAAAAATAAGGAAATATAATATGGGGTCTTCAATTTGTTAACCTCACATATAATTCTTATCTCAAAATATAATTAAGAAACAACAAAATTAGCTTGTAAATCAAATCTTGATAATAATAATAACAAAAAGTGCTTCAACTGTATCAAATTAAGACCAAAGAAACAATGCATTTGCAATTGAAAAATGATCAAACAAGAGAAAATAACATGAAGCCGACCATCAATATGCCTTTGCCATTAAGTGTCAACATAGAATAAAATTCTCTGACAAGGAGTTCAAATGGGTCAGTGAATATCCAATAGCACATTGATGCTTTTCATCTGTCTGTTAAAACTATGCAAAATGTATTCGGATCCTTTTTTCTAGTGTTACACATTAATAATAAGATCGATGGAATTATCCTATCTTTTTATTTTTTATCTCATGTCGAAACATTTAAATCTACGCATGGAAACATTTCAATCCTACGCATCGGTTTGATCCTCTTGCCTCTTGGTGGTGGCTTCTTCGGCTTTCATCACGAGGTATCTGGCTAGGATTTCAGGTCTGCTTCTTTATTTTTGGTCCTTGTTACCCTAGTTGCAGATTTTTCTTCTTTGACTAGGAATTCATCAACTCTGATACTTTGTTTCTGTGTAGATTCCCTCTTCCCTTTAGCCTTTTTAGGATTTCTTGGTTGTGGATCCATTATTTAGAGGCTGGATTAACCAATCCCACAAGGTATCTGTACTTCACTCAAAGAAAAAAAACCCAGTGTATTTATCAAAACTTGATGGAACAAGCTACCTTTAGCAGTGGCAGGGTGAGACTGTACCCTTTTGGACATCTTAGATAGAATTTTGAGTAGAAAATATGGTAAGTTTAGGGGGTAATCTCCATTGATCTACATTAATAACATGATATGATATATGTAAACCAACCAGAACCTACCCTCACATGTAATATAACTATGAATTATAATCGGTGGTATGCCACTCACATGCGATCAATTAAGGAGACTCCCTTTCTTCTAATCGGGTTCTATCTATAAGTAATAGAGGTGGTCCGCGAATTCCATGACCATGTGATCCTTTTTCCACCACTTTTATCCCCCAATCGACAATTTTCAAGATTTGGAAATGGAGTGTTCAATCCTCTGATAAAACACCAATCACAGCTTCAAAACCGGTTTAAGTTAATGCGAGATATCAGGACACATGTTCATCATGTCCACAACAAAGTGGTGAAAATCTCAAAGTAATAGCGATCCTTAAGCGTTTGTACCATCTATAGGTAGATTCAACAATTTTAGCCCATGCCCTTAGGTTCCAACCTGATGATTTTTCCACTTTTCTTCAGTGCCATGTGATTAATATAGTTCTGAGAAACTCTGCACGATTTGAAATTGGAAAATAAATCCTGTGATTGTTATTACATAACAATTTCCCTAAATAGATATCTGCACACATGATCTGATAAATTAGAATGGAATATGATGGTATCATTTAATCATATTAGGAAGTATTTGATTTGATGCAGGTCCTTACATGTACAACTTGATCTCATTCATACAACGATTAAACTGCATGCGTCCAATTCTAGCAAGATTGTGCCTGGAGCATGCGGTCCACGTATCCACGATTTAATGCGATCATGATGATGAATTTGGATGGTAAACATGTAAAAACGTGATTATCCTTGGCGTTGTGGGAATAATGTTATTCATGTAGCACCATTCATGACTTGGAAATGAATTCATTTGAATTTTGAAAATTCAAATTAGCAAATGATGTGACAAATCTCATTAATTCATGTCCTAAACCTTCAAAAACTTAAGAAAATTATTTCAAAATGCAAAAATGCAAAACATAACAATCTCAAACCAAGAATAAAAGTAATATAGGCGGGGAGGATTTAGAGTTAGAGATTCACTTACTAAATCAATACCAAGAAGTTAAGAACTAACTCTTGGGGATAGGAAACTTATATTTAATAGTGATATTGTTTAGCTCTCTATAATCTAGACACATGCTCCATGAGCCATATTTCTTGAATACCATTACCATAGGTGTAGAGTGCTTGGCTAGGTATAATAATGCCGACCTCTAACATTTCTTCAACCATGTGCTCAATTTCACTCTTACGGGCATAAGGGTATATGTAAGGACTGATGTTAGGAGGAATACTTCGGGGAATTAGATGAATATCATGATCATGATTCAGTGGGTGGAAGACCTTTGAGAAAATCTTCAAATACTTTTAGAATTCTGTCAATGATCCTTGGAGATCTAGGGGAATAGATGGTAGATGTTTGAACATCTAGTGAAAGACACCAGTTATTGCAATTACACCTTGATGCCCCCTTTTCAATAATTTTGTCATGCCATTGGACATTATCACCCCTTACTAAGTTTCCACTGTGATACCTCTTAACTCAGTTTATTTCCTTCCAATGAAAATTTCATCAGTTCTTGAAAATTAAAATCCATTGTTCCTAATGGTTGTAATCATTGGATTCTTAGTCTGACATCAACACCACCCATGGGTATAGAAATTCTTGGAATTATTTCATTTTCTAAAGCAATTGATAGTTCCTCCATTTTGCAATCATTACATTGAGGCACAAATTGTTGGATATATAAAGAATGTGAGAGATTTGGCTAATTTATAGTGAATGAAATTATGAGTATAGACAAAATCAATTAGGACTATTACCTTTTTGTTTTGATATATCCTTGATCTTGAGGGTTTGAAGTGCTAATTCCATTAATGCGATTACAAAATATTGTGGGGATTCAGCTCTTGGGAAAATCAAATCTACATTTTTTCATCTTGAGATGGTTCTTGTTCTTTGTTCTTGTTCCTCTTCACGATCTATGCTTGGGAATGAATTTCTTCTCACCGCACTTATTTCCCTTACTGTACTTGTTGTCCTAATTAAAGAATAAACCTTTTAGTTTCTTTCCTCCAATTGTTGAGGGAGTGTCAACTGAGTAGGTTGAGTGTTTTAGAAGAAGGAACATTATTCTCTCGATAGATGTTAGGAGTGAGTCCTTATAGTAACCATAGCCATATTTTAGCTTTCAACATTTCTTGCCACCCTAAATGCATTCTCAATGATTTGGGTTTAAAGGAAACCGAACCTCATGTTGAATGTTATCCTTAAAGTTCCTATGAGACATCAATCAAGTGATGATCATCTAGAATGGCGTACCTTTATGTTCAGTCTTTGGAAGTTTACAATGTGCTGCATGGTGAACCCTTTTAGGTGAAGGATTTATCGATTGGCTAAAGAGGGATTGCTCCTTGTAGCTTGTCCTCTCTCATAGTGTGCTATCATTTCTTACGTGAAAATTTTCAAAGTAATGAGTGATTTGCGAGAACAAAACCATTGATACCACACAAATTGATTGGGTTCCAAATATAAAGCGATCACCTTTTGTGTATATTGCACATTTTGTATATCAAATATAATTACTCCATCACAGAAGTATCCATGTGATTGGGTCCTTGCCATCCAAAGATTTCTCATATCGATCTTAGGAAAGTGGTTGGTCTTCAACCAATGGTTAGAGTTCTCCATTTTTTATTCATCTTCCTTGTGTCGTCATCATGGATTTCATGGGATGCATTTTCACTTTCGGTGTCCTCTCCTGAAGTGGGAAATTTTCAATCCTTCCATGATCTCCCCTTTTAAAACCATCCATCTTAGTATACATTGCCTCGATGCTTCCGTTGGATCCATCATCTCTTGTAGTTCATCTTGTTATTGTCTATCTTCTTATGCAAATCATTTATGTCCCTAAGCGTTTCTTCACCTTCATCAAGAGTCAAGTAGGATTTTCTGGAGGCTTATTTAGTGTAGAAGTTACCTTTTGAGTGTATATTGATTAGCGATATCACTTTAAACCTTGATGATTTTGGGAATTGGACTACTGAACAATCTTTCTTTTATTGTATCTCCAAAATTTCAGCCCTTCTGGGTATGAAATTTTATGTTTTCAATTCTATGATATTTCTTCTCTACACTACCCGCGAATTCGATAAAGATTGGATGTATAGGTATATAATTTGGTAACTTCCCCACAACTTATTTGATTTTTGGCCTTTCCGGAGATATCACTTGTATAGCATGCCCCGCACTCAATTTTTTAACATCATATTTTGAAATTTTCACAAAAGAAACTAAAGTCTGTTATGTTTCCAATGGAAGTGGTCCTAGTTTATTTGGATTCTGTATGAAGATGGTATGATTGTTTTACCTAGAATGGAGTTAGCGAGGACTGGATCCAATAGGACTAGTTAGATACTTTATCTTCCATGGGTGTATCTACAAATGTAAGATATTCCAGAAGATGAAATTTTATCTGAATAGAGTGTAATTGATGTGAATATTCAGAGTTTGGGTCAAAATGTTACGGAAACGTTTTTGAAATTCCGCGATGACTCAGTTTGGGATGATTCCAAGGCCTTCTCTTACGGTATGTCTCCTAAAGTGTAAGGCCTCGAGGGAGATGAAATTTTAGCAATGTACCTTAATGATTTGTATAATAGAGTATTATCAAAGGGTTCCCATACGGAAACTTCATTAATAAAAAAGTTATAGAAAAATTCCAAGATTATTAATACATGATGTAGCGTGAACCCTAAGACCCAGAGCTCTATTACCATATTTAAGAATAAATATCAATATAGCATAGAAAAAGAAACCCTAAGACCTTGAGCTCTAATACCATATGTTAAGAACCAAATATCAATATAGCATAGAAAAACCTCAGAATAAGTACTCAACGCCTTGAAAAAGAGATAATTTTAGGTAACAAGCCTCTTCGAGGGGGAAACCTTCTTATACCCCACATAAATGTCCAAATACAAGATGATTCCAAATGAAAATGTCTCCTTGGTATATATAGGAGACTAGGAGGTACAATTACAACTAATGGACTCAAGCCAAGATAAATAAAATAAAATTACTAATGTAATATGCCCCAATTAAGGGGTAATGAGTCATTATTTAGGGCTTAACACATCTTCATGACTGTAGTAGGTCCACTGAACGTTTACTAGTTTCATGAATCGATTCGAGAGATTTTTGAATTTTTGTCCAATATGCATACTGGATAGACTTGAAAATATTGTTCTAGCTCCACTTGATTCAAATTACAATCAATAACATGGTTAGGATCATGTACATACATTTTTAGCAAAGAGACATGAAATACAATATGCATATTAATGGAAGCATGAAATGAAAACATGTATGAAACTGTCCCTATTCTGTCCAATATCTTAAATGGACCACATAATATAGCTACTAGATTTGTATAGTTGTCCAACTTCAATGAACTCTTCTTGGGCTTCACTTTCAAAAGAACATGCTCTGCCACTTTAATTATCTAGCTATCTCTTTCTTATATACATAACTCTTTCTTCTATCTTGTGCTAACCTCAAATTCTTCTTAATTTTAACCATTTGGTCTTCCATATCCTTGAGAAATTCTGGCCCAGATACTACTTTGTCTGATGGGTTGTCCCAACTCACTGGAGTATTTCATTTACTACCATACAAAAATTCAAATGGGATCATCTTCAATGAATCTCCATTATTATAGGAAAACTCAACCAAATGAAAGTAATATTCCCACTTAGATGGCTTATCCATCACATACATTTTCAATTGTCCTCAATCACTTGGTTGACTCTCTTTTTCTTCCCATCTAACTGTGGATGGTATGTTGTGATAAATTTAATATTTGTACCAAATCCTTTAAATAATCCCCTCTATATCTTTGAATAAAACTTAGTATCTTTGTGTGAGACTATTTCCTTAGGTATCCCATGCAACCTAGCAATTTCCTCATGTAAATTTTGACAATATTAGTTTTTGTATGAGTCATCTTTACAAGAATAACATGAGCATCATTTGTCAATTTATCAACCACTACAATTATTGAATCATATTTCCTTGTTGTCCTAGGAAATTTAGTTATAAAATATATGGTTACCACTTGCCATTTCTTCTTTGGAATTGGAAATGGTTGTAGCAAAATCATTGGGTGTCTATGCTCAGCCTTCACTCTCTTCCATTCCATACATCTGGAAATGTAATCAACAACATCTTTCTTCATTCCTGGTGAAAATAATTGGCTTATTACTGTTGCAATTATTTTTTGGTAACCGGGATGTCCAATGTATGGAACATTATACATTTATTTTAATACAAAATTCCTAAGTTATTTGGAACTAGGAACATAAATTATATTCTTATGCATAAGTTAACCATATTCGTTAATCTCATAATCTTTATTTTTCTATTGTACATTTTCCTCTTGTAATTTTTCTTTTACTTGTAGGGAAAGCTAATCTGTAACAACAACATCTAAAATTCGTCTCTTCAAATCTAACTCATGGATACTAATGGATATAGAATGCATGATATGTATCCTTCTTTTGAGTGCATCAACATTTTTTTTTTTTTACTTGATATGCTTGATGTCGAAATCATACTCACTTAAAATTCCAGCCATCTTGTCTTCCTAGAATTCAAATTTGGTTGTTCAAAAATATATTTTAGACCACTACGGTTTGTCCTTAATTTAAATATATTTCCCATGACATAATGCCTCCACATATTCAATGCATGAACTATGGAAACATGATCCAAATCATGTGTGGCATAATTCCTCTCATGTTCTTTAAGATTTTTGGACTCATAACTAATAACATATCCGTTTTGAGTGAGGAATCGACCAAGTCCTTCTTTGCATGCATATGTGCATACCACATAATTCTCATTTGGGTCATCAATATTTAAAACATGTGCACTTGTAACGTACCTAGTTACCCCATTTTAACATATCCACTACTGCAAACGTCCTAAATACAATGCTGATACCACCCTATAATATCCCCCATTACCAGCACTAACAAAATGCTTTGATACCACTTTGTAACATTCCCAGCTTACTTTTTGAGCAATGCCACTCCAAAAATTAGTGCGTGGATTCTATACTATAACGTTAATCTAAACAAAAACATGTGAGGTAACACACATGACCCCAAGCTGGATCACGCCACACAAACTTTCCCGTTCAGACACCATTTATAACAATGGAATTAACACATAATACAATTTCACACACAATCATTCAGAACACACAAGTATTATTACACGTGTAACCACTCTGAACACATGAATACTACTGCACATGCAACCATTTTGGTGCCACACATAGATTAATTTCTCCTTATGTGCATGGATCTCCTTCCCCGTGCGCACAGGTATTCCAACCTCTAGCGTGCACATAATATTTCCCCGCGTGCATGACAATTCTATCCTTGCCTCGGAAAATCATGACCATTATTACAAAGTTAACTAACATGAATACTCAATAATTGTCATACTCCACATGTGCGACAATAGTTATTGAATACAACATCATTCTTACATGCACAAATAACATCATACATAATGACGACAATTAATTATATGCAATGTCATATAAGAAATAAACACATCTCATACATAGATAATTAAGCACACAGTAAATTAGACAAGCAAATAAAGGACACTTATCTTTTTAGAAAGAGTCACCAATTATGCACAGAGCTGGAATGTTCTTCCCAGCCATAGACTTTGTTTCTCATACAATTTCAGCAATAGGTCATCCCCGAGCTGGGGCTCAAACTCCACCAGGTTAAAAGGATACCTAATTCCAGGCTAAGTTCTGATAATCAAAACAATTGCTTAGTCCAAGGTGATCAACTACTGCAACTAGCCTATAGTATCTCATTCCCAACATGCCTTTCCCACTCCAGAACATGTGCCCCTTCTCTTCTTAATAGTCCCTCGGTTGCCCCACTTCCCTTCCAAGGATTCAACAACATGCTTGGAAAAAAAACCCTTTTCAATATTTTCTCTGTAGATAAGTTAGTGGCCATTCCCCCCCCATCCAGATGGATTGACACCCTCCAGAAAAAGTGTTTCATTCCCCCAAAATACACTAAGGTACAACCATATATTTTCATGGTCATAACTAGACACTTGTCTCCTTCAGAATTAGCTTTAGCCACTTCGTGACTCATTCCCATCCCTCGAGAACTTAAGATAAGAAAACAACCATAAATTATACTTTTTATAAATATTAATAAAATATTCCCTTGGACTTAATCCCCCCCTTTTCTATTTTTGGTGAAGTTTATCCCCCGTCTCTTTTTGGTTGATTGGTATACGTGTAATGATGTGATTTCTATTAGTTATTTGAGTGTGATTACATTTACAAGGGTAGACGAGCTGGCCTTTTTTCATCCTGGCTCACCAACCCAATAACCACAAAGACTCTCATGCCTCAAATACACACACACACACACACACACATTTATATATATATAACTCGTTCTAATGCACACTTCAAGGTAATCCTCGTGCACTTACTCAGGTGTGTGCAACACACACACACACACACACAAACACAACTCAATCTGATGTGCACTTCAAGGT
This sequence comes from Picea sitchensis, assembly GCA_010110895.2. Lineage (NCBI taxonomy): Eukaryota > Viridiplantae > Streptophyta > Pinopsida > Pinales > Pinaceae > Picea > Picea sitchensis. The sequence goes on from SNQJ01S0142490.1 coordinate 18,170, forward strand.
AATCCTTGTGCACTTACTCANTTTATATATATATAACTCGTTCTAATGCACACTTCAAGGTAATCCTCGTGCACTTACTCAGGTGTGTGCAACACACACACACACACACACAAACACAACTCAATCTGATGTGCACTTCAAGGTAATCCTTGTGCACTTACTCAGGTGCATGAAACACTATGGAATGTGCACACCCTTCCCTTGGCGTGCAATCCATGAACACTTACTGAGGTATGTGCAACACTATGGAATGCACACACTCTTTCTTTGGAAAACAATCCTCGCACACTACTCATGTGCGTGCAAAACCGAACCAACACTTGGTGCCAATGAATCACCATCCTAAATGTACCTTTACAGTCTCATTTACAATTCAGGTTCAGATTAGGGGTATTACAACACTAGTAAGTAATTCTTTCAACAAATTAAAATTCTCTTCACACTTTGTTTTCCATTCAACTTTAATTCCATTCTTTTGTAAAGAAGTGATGGGATGAACAATTTTAGATTATCCCTTTATAAATCTTTTGTAGTATCTAGCTAATCCCATGAAATATCTAACATCTGAAACATTCCTTGGTGTTGGCCATCCTCTAATGGCTTGAATCTTATTTGGATCTACTATTATACCTTCTTTTGAAATAATGTGTCTGAAATAGTGGATATGTTCTTGGTAAAAGGAACACTTTCTAAGATTTCCATATAGTTGATGTTCTCTTAGAAGTTGTGA
>SNQJ01S0142491.1:0-21777 GCA_010110895.2 Picea sitchensis
GATTCTTAATTTGAACTATAAAGAATTGCAATAGGGAGATTTCTTTCCTGTGATACAATTCAGAGCTTCAGTTCACTTCAGCAAGTTTAGATAGAATGATTTCTTTACTACAACACTAGTGCTTTTGGAATTAAGCATATATAGTGCGCAGCTATCTTTGAAACAAAATACTTCCCTGGGTTGATAATTTATGTTTCACTTGGTTGTTTGAAATTAATTAAGCAATTATAGTGACCAACAATAGGGTAGTGGTTGGGCCAGAGTTTCTCAAGGAAATGGAAGAGAAAATGTTGAATATTAAGAAGAATTTAGAGACTACCCAAGACAAGAAGAAAATTTATGCTGATAAGAATAGGACCCACATGGATTTTAAAGTGGGTGATCTTGTTTTCTTGAAAGTGAAAGCCAACAAAAGTTCCCTGAAGCTAGGAAACTATTACAAGTTGGTAGCCAGATATTGTGGTCCATTTGAAATCCTAGAAAGGATTGGACTAGTTGCATATATTCTTGCATTGCCTGCATCCATGACTGTACATAATGTGTTTCATATTTCATTGCTTAAGAAATATATACCTGATTCTAATTATGTGATTGATTGGAATATGATTCAGGTGGAGCAAGAAGGCATCTTGTAAGTGAATCCGATGTGCATATTGGACCAGAAGAGAAAACATCTCTGAAATCAAGCTATATGGCTTGTAAAGGTCCAGTGGACCTGGTACGGTCTTGAGGAGGTGACATGGGAGCATGAGGATGCTATATGAGCAGAATAACCACATATTTTTGAAGATTTTGAAAATCTTGCTGAAATTATGTAAATGAGTTGCACTAAGGACAATGCAAAAATAAGGGGAGAGGATTGTAATACCCCAAGGCAGAGCCCCTATGAAATGTAATGATTTTGTAGGCTGGTGAGTCAAGTAATTACAATTTGGTAGGCTTATGTGTTATTAGGCCAAAGATCCTAGATGCTAAGGTCAGTGGGTCTAATTTTGTATATGTAATTATGCAAATTATTAATAAAATACATCGTTGCATGCATACCGACCATGAAGAAAGTGGGTTGGGGGACGAAGCTCCACTAGTTATGGAAAGGGATGGGACTAAGAGGATAGGAAAGAGGGGCTAATCTAGGGGGATTAACCCAAGGGAATATTATAATATATTCCTGATTAATGAAAATATTAAAGTGGGGAAAATTAAACCCAACTATCCTAAGTTCTTGGTAAAGGGAAACAAATGCTAAATTGAGTGCATGCATCTCCAGGAAGATAGGTCTTGACCTATATGCATGCAATTAAATATCGAGAGTTAGCTCATTGGGGGGGTTCTCTCCCCATTCTTCCATCCTTCGCTGAAATCATTTGGCCTCCATCATTGACCTCTACATATTTTTCATGCTCCCTGAAACCAGTAACCCATGGTGCTGATCTATGTTCTCCTATGAAGCCCAACTCATTTGTATTCACCTGAGACGTGTTGTGTCTTAACATTTGTTTTTTTTCATTTTCGGTGTCCATGTCATTTTCTGTTGATGTCATCACCAGTGTGTTAACATAATGTTGTTGATGTCGTCATTGTCCTCACCTTGCTAGAATTGAGTTGAAGTGGTTGAAGAGGCAGGTTGTCGGGCTTGTGAGCAACTCTCTCCAGGTGAGAGAATTTGTTGGGAAGTGATTTTTTCCTAGAGAGAGTCCAACACCAGCTACATAGCTTTGAGAAATCTCGATCTGGCCTATTGTCGAGACCCTGAAAAGGGAAGTGGAGAAGTGAAGGTGCATATTCATGGGGTGCAACAGGCATGTGGGGAATGAGATTCTGTGAGTAGTGGGCGTAAGAAGGCTATTGGAGAGAATCCTTCTAATGGTATTGTGCAGTTTCCTATAACCTCAGCCTAGTGTAGGAATCCCTTTCCCTGGGTGGAGCTTAGTCCTAGATCGGGGGTGAACCACTGCTGAGCTTGATGAGAAGCATGGTCTAAGGCTGGGAGGGTCATGAAAGGTCTGCATGAATTTGGTTTTTTTACTCATGTTAAAAGATAAGTATCATTTTAGTGCTTAAATATGTATGTTATGCATGTCTGTGATTCTTGAAATATTATCATTTGTTTCATTGCATGTAGGAATTACTGTCAATTCCATTCCAATCTTTATGGTAGCAGTAATTTTATGTTATTTGATTTAAATTCATTAAATATGTATGTTATATATATAATTTACGCAGTGACGTTTCCTAGTCTATTAGTGGTTGGGAACGTTGTAAATTGGTATCAGAGCTAGTTGTATAGACAAGGTATTTTCATAGCGCTGCCCGACAAAGGTGCATTGATGGTCGGGGACGTTACAAATTGGTATCATAGCATAGAGAGACGCTTGGAAGTGATGTTTCCTATCCTGTTGGTGGCTGGGGACATTGCATTCCATGTCTTCAGATCTTGAAATTGAGCGTTCTGAGTTAAACCCTTCCTCTTCCGAAAAATCGTCGGGATCAGAGAAGTTGTCGGCTGGCATTTTAGGGATTAGATTAAGAGGATGTTTGATTTTGATGAGGGATAAATCTATCAGGTATTCTATTGTGTGAAAAAAAAATTGGTCGGGGGACTCGACCTCTGGTCTACTTATTTTTTTTCTTCGAGGAAGTAACAGAGCTAAGGGAAATGCACCGATCTATCAGATGTAATCTCTTGTGATTCTTCTAAATTGGTTCAACTCCTCATGAGGAAGAACATAAGGTATATCAGGGAATGAATTTTCTTCCTCTTGATGATGTGAGTTACTCATTTCAGGAGTACTCAGTGTGTGTGGGTTGTCTTGGGGATGATGAGCCATGCATGTGGGATGTTTTGAATCTACGAGCTGTGTGAAATATTATGTCAAAAATATTGTCAACCATTCAGTCTTCATCCCTCCTTATAGCGCCAATTCTGTTGAGGGGTCCTAAATCCATTTAAATCAACAACAGGAACCAAACCCTCCATCGAGGCCCAATTAGACTCTGCAACGTTTAATAGTGGAATGGTTCTCCAAATCTTGTGATCTGACCAAATAATTGACGGGATTTACATTTTCTAGTGAAATTTTCTCCTTCAGTTCGGATGTTCTCCTTTTGTATTTTATCTTATAGGTGGGACTGATACAAAATAAAATCTGGTATAAACCAACTAGGTAACAAGGTTAGAAAACTTAACTACTAGAGAAATATGAGATTGGGATAACCCTTTCACTCTATCATCCAGACAATGATTAATTACCACAGGCCTAGTACTAAGACATTAACTTGTTGGTATTCCAATTATTGACTGAGACACAGTTTATTAGAAGAAAACATGCATGCAATAAATGATGGCAAGACAAATACTTTCCTTAACTCTAATCTCCAATCACATATTAACGCACGATTTACCTTTCATCATTAAAGACAAGAACTATGAAAAAACATTGAATCAGATAACTTATCAACAGATTTAGAATCTCTTACTCGTTACATCATCCATTCATAAGATGAAATCAGAAATAATTCTTCTCCACGTCCAATCATACACACTTTTGATGAAAAAAATAGATTGTCTCTGGTCCTAAACATGAATTCTCAATTAATGCAGCTCCGAAATAGTTATTTACAAATACAAAAATGAGGGTCTTTGCAACAACCATTGACCTCTTCCTACCAGGTCGATCCTCCTATTTATAACATATTATTAACTAAACATAACTATTAAAGTGTAGCTAAGTAAAACAAAACTTGCCACATGGCGCTTTCTTCTATCAGTCTTGAAAGAGTCATCAAATGATCTCAATTGAGTGGATGACTCTTTTCATACTCCGACCACTTGACGAAGAGATCCTTGCATGTGTTAGCATATGGGAATATATGTTGTTACATTAGGGCCGAAATGATCTCTCTTATCTCTACTGCCCTTGCCTGATACTTGACTATTATGGAACTTAGCTTGTGCAACATGGCTCGAGCTTTGATCGGGTTCTCCATGAATTGTTGCACCTCTCCTGACACCATGTCTACCAACTTTTCTATTTCCACAGCCCATGATGAGTCTTGTTCGACATGTGATTTGACTATGTCGCACAAGTTGACAAGTCATTGGGTGTGTCGAATTCAGGTAGGTCGATATTTCTCATTTCTCGGTTGATCTTGGTCCAGATTTTCTCACACTCGACCCATTTCTCTTGGATTTCCCGATGAGGTTCCTAAGCCATTTTTACCCAATATTCATTCAATTTCCTTATGCGGTCGATGTTTCTTTCCCTTACCACCCGGATGTCATACTCTTCGGTGTATCAGACTTGTTGCACCGCACTGATATAGTCGACCCTTTCCATGGCTTGGTGTTATTTATCGTACCACCTCTCCATATCCTTGCATGTCTCCAATGCCATGAGGGTGTCTTCTTGAAGCTCGATTATTCTTGCAGTGAATAGGTTTTGTTCATTTGTAAATTTGTTGTATGCCTCCTAGATTTTCTTCTCAAGAACACTGCGACCTGTGTGGTGTCCTAGTAATATTTCTCCAAGTGGCACAAATGTTCCAATTCCTTTAGAGAAGCAACCAAATCCTCTTCATCCCTTTTTCCTCTATTTAGGGTGGCATCTGTGATTTCCATCCCTGTGCTGATAAGCTCAGATGTCTTGGCATGCTCTGTGTTGATCAATGTTTCCTCCATGGTGATGAGGATGGAGTGATCTAGATTGATCCTCCTCTTCTTGGTGGTTATCTACATGATATATTTCCTTTTCCAGTCATAAGCGATGGCATGTATGTTAATGACTTCATCCATGGGTTCAGGGATTTTATAATCTCCCCAAGTGAGCATATTTCCCAGGCTCTTGATGGTGTATATTTGTTCAATACTAGGTTCTTGAACCTCCTCCATGTGTTTTGAACATCCGACCTCTGTTCGTTTCTCATTGGGAGGTTGAGTACCAGTTTAAATGAAGCATTGGGGGTAGGCTTGATACTGACTCGATAATTGGTCATTGAGATGTTGATTTCCTACCAAGGAGATTCTTCTTTTTGTTCACCCAACCTTGGCTCATTCGTTGGACTATCATTTTGAGTTTCCAGTATCTCAAGTAGTTTAGTTTCTAAGAAACTTTCAACCTCCTGGTCATTATGTAAAGGATCCAAATTTGAGTGTTGGGAGCTAGGGAAGATTCCTTCTCGGGCTCTTTTTGATCTGTGATCTTCACAGGAGTTACTAGTGATACCTCCAAATTTTCTCCATCACCATAAATGTTTATTAATTCGCGGAGGGGGTTTGGTGCAATTGTTCTCTTTGATGTTCTTACTATCTCTAGTTGAGATGAAAATTACCCCAGTGATCTAGCCTATGGCGTTGTAATTTCAGGGTTATCTAACCTGAACATTTCATCAATTTCTATTAGCTCATGGCTGCTTAGACCTACTCGTCTTTCATATGGGTTGTTGGCAGGAGTCACTATAATTCCTATGAGGTTTGGGTCATATTGAAACTGATCAATTACTCATTGCACCTGTTATTTCATGAGAAATCCCCTTTCCCGTGAGTCCTGTGTCATAGGTAATCCTCTATACTGCACAAAGGCCACCAAGGGAACCTCTATTGCTTCTGCCATTCTGATTTCTTCTTTAGCTCTGAAGGCCTCTTGAGTCGATTTATCTATGGTTGTCTCTTGTTCATACAGGCTCATGGCCCTGAACCTAGTCATTTTGGGGTCAACCATCCTTGATACCACCTCATCCCAGTCCTGGGCATTTTTCATGAACAATTCATCTTCAAATTTGTCATGGGCATACGACCAATAGAATGAATATTGTGAAGAGTGTTGAAATACCATGCCCTTTGGATAATTCTTGTGGAACTGAACTGTCTGGAGCCATAAATTGAGTTGGTTCAACCCTTCCTGTTTGTCTTGAGTTGTGTCTTTAACCAATTAGAAACCTACATGGAAACAATAGGGAATGAATGCTCGCTTCTTGTCCTTGACCAGGGTGGCGTTGTAGCCTTACAAAATGGTTTGATATCATATTTCTCCCACCACAAGTCGATCAGGGATATGTGTTGGTAGTATATGTGGTGCTCCGTTGGCCCTGAACACCTTGATGTAGGTGTCTCACTCGTCCAAGTACGAGTGGCCTACTTTGGAAATCATTTTCTTGGCCACAACCGATAGTCTCGGGCATTCATTCTTAAAAATAATGAAGTAAATTTGTGTTATGAATTCATCACAGATGAGGGATTAAGATATTTTATACCTATTCTCCCATAGCATGCTAAAATAGACATGTAACGGGAGCTCTGTGATATGCCAGCTCAGATTCATGCCAACGAATATGTTTCTGGCGCACATGACATCGAGAAGATATGAAGCCATGTAGAAAACTAGTGTCGCTCCTTCCTTCGATGTCTGAGAATGTTGTATACAGATTCTCATTTGTTTAGAAATGATCACACCCCAATTGAAACCACTCCCAGAGATTTCCACTGTATAAGCTAAGGGCATCCATGCCTCCAAAAAGCTAGAGAAGTCCTTCTCTCCATATAATCGATAGATGAGAGCCATCAAATACATGTATGACTCTCTTAATTTGGTCTTCTGGTATCATCTAGTGCTCTGATTAGTGTATTTATTTTCTTCCCTCCACCATGAGGCCATCAACCGGTTGGTTTTGCAGCACTTGTAGAACTTCACGAAGAAATTTGTATTTAGATGCTCCTCGGGGTCTCGGAGTTTGTAGTATTTCTGGACCTCTACTGGTAAGAAAACTATGAGACACCCACCATTGTCATCGTTGATAAAAAATTTGTGGGTATCTATGTGGTCAATGAGCCATTTCAAGACTTCAATATAGGGAAAGACAAGGGTTTTTATTTTCACTGTGTGCAGGTACGACCGCCGGATGTTCAGTAACACTTCATCGTTGAGCACTCTTACGTTTGGATCACTGTGTGGGATATATTTTGGGTATTCCTCCCAAATGATCTTGTTAAAGAGCTCTCCCCACTGTGGGAGTGACATATTGGATCCCGTAGTTTCCTCTATATCTCCAAAGGCTACTGGATGGATAAAAACCTTCTTTGTTGTTGTTTTGATGACAAGCTCTTCTTATTTCATCTTTGGTGCCCTCGATGATCATCTGGTGGTTGTATTTCTTGGTGAAATTGTTCCTACAACTCAAAATAAAATTTTAGAGACTATGTAAAGAACAAAACTAGATAAAATATATGAATTGTAACCATATAAAATCCACAGACTTGGATATATACCTATAAATCTTGCTAAACCTAGTTACTTTGATCCTTACGGGATCTCTGTAGCTTTCAAATTACTCATCCTGCTTCTTCAGATTCTCTGAATTTCCTTGTGTGTAGGATGATTTTGTTTACAATGGCTCAAGAGAATTTAAAACTAAGGAAGAACTTACTGTGTCGCATCAATCATTAAATTCGAGTGATGAGTGAAATTTAAACAAATCATTTGTCAAATCTCTACAACTTAAATTCATGGTGGGTTGATGGCGGAGNGGGGGTGATGCAGTCTATCGGTGATTTTAAGCAGTTGCTTTGATTGGAAAATGAGGTAGAAACTAATGCATGATTTGGTATTAATCATCCCCTTAAATGCTCAAACTTTGATCATATCTAACGCTAAAACGTCCCATCGTGTCACTCTCTCAGTGGGTGGATTGGGGTTCAGGGATGTGCTATGAACCTTTTCATTCATGTCCTTCTGCAAAAGATCTGATGCTAATCAATCTCATCGTACAATGTTGTCATGGAAAAGTTGACTCGGAAGTGTGACTCAGACCTAGGGAACCAAGAATGACTCAAGGTAAAACTAGACTGTACAATTCTCTAATTAGGTGAAGACACATGGCATTGAAGACCGATAACCTAATTCATGTGTATTAATCAGAGTCGAGACTTTTCTTAAGTTATTCGTTATAAAAAAAACTTAGCTTGTCGGTGCCAAAAATGTATCCAGGGTCGGCGATCGACGATAAACCTACCAAGTGCTTTCTTCAGATTAACTTCCTCAAAAAAGTCTTGATGCCGAAAATGCATCAGGGATCGACGATCGACGATTGACAATATCGTTTAGCATGGTTAGAATTTTTGTTGAGATCCCTTTAGGTTTTCCCCGATTAAAATAAGCATGTTGGGTATTGGATATCAATGATATATTTTCTTTCTTTGTTAACGTCTATTCCCCTCATATTTTACCGATGTTGAAGGAGAATCGATTATCGATGATATCCTTATGAAAGTCTTTGATGAAAAAAAAAATTCCTTTTTCTGATGTCGATGGGGATTATCTCTCGGTGACTGAGGCTTCCTGAGTGACTCTTTTCCTCCTTTGAATTCCGTCCAATGTCGAATCTGGATGTGTCGGGTTAAGTGTTTTGGTTGTTGATTCTTTATTCAGGTGTTAAGGCTTTTTAAATCATGGGATTTCATAATTTCAAACATACCTGAATAGATAATGAGAGTCATGATAATAATCAAAGACAAAAAATTTCTCAAAATGAATTCAAATCAAATAGAGAAAAGATCAAGTGGTACCCAAAATGTAAAAAAAATGACATAGGATTTTAGGTTGTGTTGAGTGCTCAACACATACATGTGCTCAATGCAAAGAGGTGCATGCATGAGATGGAAATTTGGGGGAATTTTCCCTCCTGGGTATAGGGTGTCAAGTTGCAAAGGATACAAATGAGGCTCTTCTTGGTTGAGGATGAAAAACTACTAAGGAAAATGGTTTATAACGCAAAGTGAGAACCGACAATAGGCTCAATACTGCAAGCAAGGGCATGTGATGCAATCACAACTTAATGCCAAAAAATGTCATTTTTCATAATCTTAGTCTATTTGGTTTGAAAAAGGGATAAAATTTTACCAAATATACATCCTTTCAAATCCAATTTACGAGTGTGAAAGAGACAAGTTCACTCGACAATATTTTTTCTTTTTGAAAACGAGTCAAAAAAGAGCTTAAATCAAACTCACCTAGGAGTCCTCTGTTGGATTACTGAGAGGAGAGGTAAATCAGTAATAGTGACATTATAATCCTTTTTATCCAAATTGATCCAAGTGTTATATCAATGTAGTATTATTGTCCAATAATGAGAAATAAGAAATGAACAATCACACACATACACAATACACCAGTGTTTTNTGTGTTGAGTGCTCAACACATACATGTGCTCAATGCAAAGAGGTGCATGCATGAGATGGAAATTTGGGGGAATTTTCCCTCCTGGGTATAGGGTGTCAAGTTGCAAAGGATACAAATGAGGCTCTTCTTGGTTGAGGATGAAAAACTACTAAGGAAAATGGTTTATAACGCAAAGTGAGAACCGACAATAGGCTCAATACTGCAAGCAAGGGCATGTGATGCAATCACAACTTAATGCCAAAAAATGTCATTTTTCATAATCTTAGTCTATTTGGTTTGAAAAAGGGATAAAATTTTACCAAATATACATCCTTTCAAATCCAATTTACGAGTGTGAAAGAGACAAGTTCACTCGACAATATTTTTTCTTTTTGAAAACGAGTCAAAAAAGAGCTTAAATCAAACTCACCTAGGAGTCCTCTGTTGGATTACTGAGAGGAGAGGTAAATCAGTAATAGTGACATTATAATCCTTTTTATCCAAATTGATCCAAGTGTTATATCAATGTAGTATTATTGTCCAATAATGAGAAATAAGAAATGAACAATCACACACATACACAATACACCAGTGTTTTGCGTGGAAACCCAAATCGGGAGAAAACCACATAATGATTTTTCTTATATGTCTTGAAGAATTACATTCATTGGAAGCACCAAATTCCTTTGTTTTCCAGTTGCAATTGGAAGGAGGCTCCAACCCCCTAGTTTCTTAGGCTACAACCTGAGGGAAGATCCAACTCCCCAATTCTCTGGCTACTACCAGAAGGAGGGTACAACCCCCTATGTTCTCTGGCTACAACCGGAAGGTGGCTACAACCACATGTCCTTGCCTCGTCCTGCCACCCTGAAGTAGAAGTAGAATGATGGAACCATTGTCAACATGTCACTGTGAGATATACTGTTGTATAATTGTATCAACATGTACCACTGACCTGTATCCAATCTGTAAAACTACCCTGTAATCAATCTGTACCTGAACTGAACATGTATCCACAAAAATAAAACATATACATGACTTGTAGTGATGCATCCTGCGTATGTATGTGCCCTATATGTTATGTATCTCGCGTATGTATGCACCCTATCTGTTATGTAGCCCGCGTATGCCTTCTGAAACTAGAGTTTCATTTCACTTGAAAACTTATGACCCTCTGTAACTTATTTCTCATAGATCTGTAACCTGTCACTGTATCCAGACTATAACTGTACCATGTGCATGCATCCTCATACATAACCTCTACTCAAGGCAAGTATGTCTCTCTCTATTCATCTGCCATATAGGTATGTGTAATTATGAACAAGTATAATATCCCTCGCATGATCTTAGTAATCAACCCCTTTATGATATTCAACTTCTCAATACATCAATAAATGCAAGATCTCAACCATGTACCATAAAAAATCTTAGCTATATGCCAATAAATATAAGATGTGCCTCAACAAGAGGTATCAATGATAAATATACCAGCATTGTATTTCTATAGATATGACTTATACAGAAGATCCCATGTAGCCACTAGTCTCTCTAGGGAGAATCCTCAAATCTCCATTGCCATTCCTCATGCATACATCAAAATACAACTATTCATAGAAATAAGACATACCTTTTGAACCAATGGATGGATCTGATGTATTTGAGCACTCTATACCTTCCTAGGAGCTTCATCTCATAATCTAGAACCTCTACACCTTCATCTTCTCAAGTTTCACAGCTTTATCAACATGTACTCACCCTATACATAGTCAGCCCACATACGTACTCACCCTATACACAGACAACCCACGTACATACACACCCTATACACAGACAACCCACGTACACCTCAGAAAATAGGGTTTTCTATGAATCCGAGAATTTATCTGTGAACCCTTCATGCTACCTGAGACGTTTGCCACTTCAGATGTATCCAAAAGTATTTACAAGAAGCTTTACATAAGAAAATAGATATACAATATGTACAAGTGTATTTTTATGAGTGAGCTTTGTCTCTTATTTATATCTTCATGTAGCCTTACACTTTTCTTATTTTAGGGCTTCTTCATTTAAAATAGTTTCTTTTTGAAAAGCACTTTGACTCTTGGGGGCTTCTATAAGACTCATGAGGGTTCTCCAACTTCATATGGTCATAAATCTCTAACTGTGAGGAGTTATGTGACATTCCACATACCACCGAAAATGACATGATAAGCACTATCCATCTAGGATATTTTCACTCACAAATTCACTGTCCTTCATCTCATTATTCCTCAAATAAGCATGGGTTCTCTCACTCTACAAAGCATCTTCCCATGAGGGATTTCACCATAAGGGGACCACTTTGGAGTTCATCCATTTTTACTTCTTATCAACCATGACAAGAGAATAATGAGTCATCTTTACATCAAACAATATTGGGTCCATTACCCAAACCTTGTGCCATGGGGCTTTCTTCAAGGGTTGACATCAATGAAAACCAACCTTAATCAACATCCTCTAGGTATAAGTTAGCATGTTTATGAGTGAGAAATGAGGCTCGACATAAATTCATGTATTAGCTATAAGGGACTCCTAGTCCTACGAAAAAAATATCTGCATGGGCACCAAATGAAGCAGAGGATATAACTAGGGTACCCATGTTTGGTAAGTCTCTACCATTTGATAACAACACGTCTTGTAGCAGATGGAGGGTTATACATCACTAAAAAATGGGCTCATACCTAAGGCATATGAGTGAAAGTTATAGGACAATTCAAGTGTGCATGATAGAATAGATACCTATCATATATGCTGGGTAGAAAAAATGCATGTCTGTAGTTACGAATGGTCGACATAACACTAAAAACAGCAAGAATCCCTAGCAAAAACTACAAAAACAAACTCAATCCATTTTTGTATTAGTCCATTAGCCGAAAATACGATCCGAAACTATGCAAAGTGGGTAAAAAATTCTATAAATAGCAATAAAAACCAAATTTTACTATGTCGTTTGACTTTTTTACCCCAATAGTGAATTTTGGACCAAATTACCTCCGATCTTCAACTGGTGATTGTGGGAGTGACGAGTGACATAATAAGTGACTGTTTGGACGAGGTAATTCCTCTTCCCCTCCTCTTTCTTTCTAGTGGATTACATTTTGTATTTAGGCTTGAATTTTTAAGTTATCTAGGTTGCAAATCAAAAGTTTAGGTGTATGCAGGCTACCATTCATCGGGTCACATATACACATGATTATACGTAGCTGTCTAAAAGATAGCCATCGTATAATCAGCCTTATATGCGACTATGAATGTTGCAGCCCACGTATATGTCTGTAAAAAAAAAATTTGATGGTTGCTAACTCAAAAAGTGATGTTTCTCTAGTAGGATGGTGCTAGAGTGGAGGGAAAGGGAACATGAGGAGGTAGATGTTGTTGTGGAAAGAGATCTGGGGGCCCAAATGGCCTTGAAAATATGTGGTTTGTACAAGTTTTGGGCACTCAAAGGGATGAGGGCCCAAGTGAGGTTTCTACAGTTGCTCATGTATTACTGGGATCCAGACAATGAGAGCTTCAACATTGATGGGAAACCATTAAGGATTGAAGTCAAGGATATTTATTTCTTGATGAGGTTGTCGCATCGGGGCAAGGTGGTGAACCTCAAATCCCAAGAAACTAGGAGTGGTATGAAGATAGAAGAATACATAGATGCTCACTACATTGCAGGGACCAATAAGGTTGGGAGTCAACTCCCCATCTGAGCGATAAATAATCTAAGCCTCAAGATTGTTGTCCTCTTTTTGACCTGGATCATAGGATAGGCTTCACTACACCAGGAATCGAGGTCACTTATGTTCTACTACGCAGAGTGTTTGAGACCCACGGTGTACGATTGGTGGACCTCTCTACTGTCTAATATGAAGATCCGGTTGATAGAATGGAACCAGGGTGATAAGAGGAACTTAGGGTTTTCTTCCATCTTGTGTAGCTTTTTCCTCGAGTGGGTTATAGGTTTGGGACCTAGATTGAGATCATTCCTCAAGGACCTCATGATCCAGTCATGGCATAGTGGACTGAGGTGATGAGAGGGAAGAGGGGAGGTAAGGTGCCCACACCCTACACCGATGATTTGTGTTACTGATGGAGGCAGCATGTCATTTATCCATATGATTACCCCTATGAAGGGATCAACTTTAGAGGGGACCCTGACATGCCATTGCCACTAGGGACCTCCTACAGAGACATAGGTATGTCAAAGTTTTTAAATATTTCATATTTTTTTATTTTTGTATAGGAAAACAAAAATATTTTTGGATGATGTTTAAGTACTAACTAGACACGTATGTGATGCATAGGTAGGTCCACGATGACCAGATGGGCTTCCACGACATCATCGAAGGCACCTAGGAGATGAGGTGGTGGGAGGAGAAGCAGAGAGAGTCCTCCAAAATGTGCAGGGAAACCTGTCTCCTTTGACACATATGATTCTGATGGTTTAGGTAGAGGATCTGCCTGAGGCTATGCAACATCAGGTGGTTGGCATGCCTAGAGCTTGGGTTCGAATCTTTCGACGTCTTGCAAATGCCATAGTTTGTTAACATGACACACATACGACGCCATGGGTGTAGATTTCATGGATTTTGTATTATCGGATGTATATACGTATTGAGGGTGTTAGCCCCAATTGTTTAATATAAACATCATATTTTTTGAAATATATATAAAACATGGTTCTTCGGCTTTACTTATATTACAATGTGTACATTGATGAGAATGTTTTCTTTTCTTTAGTTATGTGAAAAATGCCAATCTAAAATGAAATTACCATAAACATCAGATACATAATTAGAACTCCTAGGTGTGTGATGATAAGTAATAAAATAAAATTGTCATTCTAAAAGGTGTAACGTAGGGTCACACACACAGTAATTGTCATTCAAATGACATACTACTAGCTGGGAATCCATGTGAACCTCCAAAGAGAGAATACCATGTGAAATGGAATCATGTAAAAGGTCTATAACAACGCTATATTTAGCCACATTATTCGTGGATGGACCTAGGCATATGCCACCTGAAGACACTAGTAGACCCTCGGGTGAGTAAACCACCTAAGCAGCGGAAGTCAAGTTTTGTGTATAATGAATGGCTCTGTCTGTGAATCCTAAGTAGACCGAAGAATCCGTTGACATATGTCAACCAAGGGAAAACTCGATAAGAAAGATGAAGACAAAAATAAAGGAAAAATATATATACACTAAATTACATTAGTATACAAAGAGTTACACCCAAGCTTTGGCTTCAAGCGTAATATCTTTTCAAGTAGATCCCATTACTAGGCTTAGACAACATGTTCCCTTCATAATCTTCTAATTCATAGGCTCATTTTTATAAGACACGTCGCACAATATAGGGACCATGCCACATGGGTTTGAACTTGTATACCCCCAACGATTCTTTGGCTTGATCATATAAAAGGACCAATTCACCCTCAACGTACAACCGAGGATAGACATACTTATCGTATTGGACCTTGACATGCCTTTTATTCTCTTTGATAGTTGTATAGGAGTATCGACGTTGCTCATCAAGGTTCTCTAGGTATACGAGGCGTCGCTCGATATTGGAAGTGTCAAGGAGGAGCATGACTTCCAATCTAAGAGAAGGGATTTAACATTCAATAGGTGAGATCAAATCCACACCATGTACTAACTGAAAAGGAGAAAATTTAGTGGAAGTCTTGAACGAGGTTCGATGTGCCCAAAGTGTGGGATATAGCATAATATGTTAGTCTGATTTGTTCTAGCTGATGTTTTTTTGTAAAATAGTCTTGAGAGACTTGTTGATGACCTCTACCTGTCCATTTTCCTATGGATAGTAAAGGTAATAATGACCATAATTAAGCCCCATCTTGGATTCTATCTCTTCCATCATTTCATTGAGAAAGTGACTACCATGATTAGTGACAATATCACTCGGGATTTCGAACCTCAAGATAATTTGATTGAATATGAAGAAGGCGATAGTCTTCCCATTGGATTTAAATATAGGCATGGCCTTGGCCCACTTAGTAAATTATTCTATGGCCATGATAATGTGTTGATTCCCCCCACCCGAAGTTGGGTTTCAATCCACAAATTCCACCCCCCACTTGGGGAAGGGACCAATGATAATGATTGGATGGAGAGGGGCTGGAAGCAAGCGCATTTTCTGAGTGAACACCTGGAAAGGATGACACTTCTTAACCATGCCAATGCAATCTTTAAATATAGACAACTAGAAATAACCGACTCACAAATTTTTCTGGGTTGTCACAAGCCTGGATAGATGACCACCACAAGCTCAACTGTGGAAAATATTTAGAAATGAATCGGCTTATTCATGAGTTAAACAACTACACAGGATATTTTCTATTCCTTGACAATAAAGAGTGTCATCGATGATAAGGTAATTCTTATCTTGGTATAGTACACACTATCGGTCATCTCGCGAGAGATGATGAGGGAACTTCAAAGTTTGAATATAGAGAACAATGTATCCACACCAGGGGTCAAACAAGGAGATAAGGAAAATGTGTTCATCTGCAAAAGAATCATCATGAATAATATCCTCATATAATCATGGGAAGTAAGATATTAACTCTGCAAATACTAGTGATTTCTTGGATTTCGTAGAAGCGAAATTGAGATCAAATTCTTGTAAAATGACAATCCATTTATTGTATTTTCCCCCCATGATACGCCTGGTAAGGAAATATTGAAATGGATTGACATCGGAAACCACACTAGTTTTTCAAAACAATATATAATGGTGTAATCATTAGAGTGCATGGACGACAGCCAAATCTATCTTTTCAACATGAGAATATTTGAGCTCAGGACCAACTAAGTTTCAACTAAGATAGTAGATGATGTGCTCGCGGAGATCATCATCCTCCTAAACCAAAACCATACCAATCATCTCCTCGGATGCAATGACATAAAGCAATTAATCTCTATTGTAGTCCAAAGACATCAACAGAGGTGTCGATACCAAGGATTTTTTTAAAGCATCAAAGGATTATTCGCCTCGCTCATCCTAGATAAAAGGGGTGTCCTTCTTCAAAAGATGCATGAAACCCTTGGTAATACTAGCATAGTTTACTAAAAACCAATGTAAAAATTTATCTTTCCCTTGTAAACCTTGAAGTTGTTGAATAGTGTGCGGAGGAGGCAATCGAAGTATTGTCTCAACATTTAACGAATATACCATGATCCCAGTCTCAGAGACTAAAATTCCTAGAAGACGTCCAGACATAACACAAAAGATGCATTTATGAGGGTTCAACTGAATTCTATAATGACAACATATTTCAAAAACTAGTTGAAGGTGCTTAGGGTGATCCACTCTCTTACGAGAGTGAGTAGCAAGATCGTCAAGATAATCTTCAACTATATTCTTAAGATCGTGGAATACAAAGGTCATCACATGTTGGAAGGTTGCTCCACTGTTTTTAAGGTTGAAAAGGCATCTTCTAGTATGTGAAAGTACCCCAAGGAAAAAAAATGTCATATTATGTTGATCCTCAGGTTTAATTTGAATTTGGTTATAACCTAAAAATCCATCCATGAAAGAAAACACTTCTCTTCCCACACACTCATTGAGAATCTTATCGATGAAAGGTGTCGAGAAATTGTCTTTAGGACATGCTTTGTTTAGGTTGTGAAAATCCATGCATACATGGATGATTACTTGCTTTTTAATCACAAGAACAGGATTGGATACCCATTCAATCAAGGGAACTGAGTAGATAAAGCCAACATTAAGCAGTTTCTCTACCTCTGCCTTAGTAGCAGGGGCCTTCCCGAGATTGACAGCTCTAAGACATTATCGAATAGGCTTAGCATCCGGGTAAGTTTTAACATCATGTTCGATAATTCAAGGGTCGATACCTGGCATCTCTTCATATGACCAAGCAAATACATCTCAAAATTCATTGAAGATCTTGGTGTAGATCAAGATTTCTTCTGGCGAACAATCCGCACCGATGTGTACATTTTCAATCTTGCAATGGGTATGAGAGATATCAATCACGATGATAGGAGAGATACTCACCATATTTTATTCTTCATAAATGTCATGTGTATCAAGTGGAACTACAAGATGACTGACTATCTCACTAAGATTAAATCGAAATTCATCTTGTTCGATTCTGGCAAGCTCTGGGAGAAAATAAGAGCGATGATGCATATCATCCCAAGGTTTGTCAGAACCATTCATGGCCTTGATGATAGCTTCATCCGAGGGAAAAGTATCATCGAGGTAGTCATGTGAACAAGACAACAAAGTGTCCCAAATGGGATTAATAACAAGATCCTCCTCGTCTGTATGTGAGGTAATAGGATCGATATCGGTGGAAGATTCAAGAAAAACTTGATACACTATCTCCATTGTTGATAGTGGCATGGCCATTCCATCATGTTATTTACCTTCACAATATGCATTCAAGGAATGTAGGGTCTAAGGATCGTTAAAATAGGAAGTACGGAAAGGAGCAGACCTCTCTAACAAAATGGGCGTACTAGACATGGCATAAAAATGGTGAATTGGTGCCATGAATTTGAAGGTACCCATAAGGGATGAATACATTCTGACACCAATATTATCAGTTGTCAGCTGAGAATTGTCAACCACAAGAATCGATGGTCCAACATATGCACTGGGGCTAGCATACTCAAAGGAAAATTGGTCGATCGTCACAATCTTCCCATCATGAGGAAAATAAAGAGTGTGGAAGATGGATGATACAATGGAAGTCATAGCATAAATCCAATTGCTTCCTAGTAATAAGTTATAATCGAGGGGCGCATAAACCATATTGACATCCACCTCTACCATCTTCCCACCTAACTGGACTGGAAAAGAAGGAATAATACCATGAGGGAAGAAGGAACAACCATCAGTAGCATTCAACATGGTCGAAGATTGAGAGAGAGTCAAAGAGCCAAGAGCTTTCCAACAGATCATGGACATCACACATGTTGTAGCGCCTTAATAAAAAATCGCATGCTTGATGGTATACTTCGAGTAACCCACGTGGATTTGGAATTCCACATGGTAAGGCAAGCAAGGCTTCACATCTATGACATCAAACTTGATAACTTTCGAGACACTGGGATATAGAGCTCCTAACACAGGTAGCAAGATATTCCTCTGTGAAGGACATGTTTGGAGTACCTCCAGGGATGACATCATACAAGGGGTTTGACCCAGGTCCTCAACAATATAGTAATTTTGGGTGGCTCTAGCATTAGGATTGTGGGTAGAGAACTTGAGTACTCCTTTCAGAATACGAGGAGGTGGCTTTGGTTTTTCGATCTGCAAGGGCATCTCTGAAGGAGGAGGATATTCTAGACCAGGAATTGTGGAGAACTATAATCGTGAGACCAAGTGGCTAAGTTAACCTAAGAATTGACCATATTGATGCACAAATGGTCACCATCTTGTGATGGTGGGTTTTGACTCCCACCAACCACATTTCCGACATTTGATGAGCTTGAGGCCATGTGTTGGTTATGTCGGAAAGGATTTGTTATAACAACGGGTGGTAGAGATAAAAGCCTCCCAACTTCTGCAAGATTAGGGCATAAATGAGTAAGATGATCATTTGTACAAATATTACAAGAAAATTTCACCATATGCCTTTCTTTCTTTCCCTCACCATCATTATTATTCGTCCTCTCATTATTACCATTGTCCTTGGGTTTATTATTATTCTTCCCACCCTTACGATTATTATTACATCCTTTATTGTTATTCTCTCCTAGTTGTTGGTTACCATTTGGGCTGGTCGACGATTGCATGAAATGTACATCCATCGATTGAGTGGGATTGGAAGACACAAACAAGTTTGGCACTCCTGCAGACTGGTTTAGAGACAACTCTTTCAAATGGCTTGTCATCAAGTCTGTGGATTTCACATTGGTGGAGCCTACAATGCCATCGACATGAGGCCCGGGCTTTTTTCTAGGGTCATAGTTTGACCTTGGTGCATCTAGAATAATCTCATATAACATCCCAGACTAATCATATATAATATCTAATTGTTGGGCTTTGAATATTTCTTCTTCCTCAGATGTAACCCTGGATGTAGCAACATCCTTTGAAATAGGAGGTTGTAAAGACTTAAGGAACCACTCTAACAAGAATTATGGGGGTATGCGGGACTTGATCAACATCTTCCATCTACACCACTCCTAGATGTGATTTGAGATATGAGTGGCTTTGTCCTAGAATAATGTCGACAAAATTTATAGGCCAACATCGTAACAAACCAAAAATTGGAAGTGGTTAAGGAAGACTAAAAACATCTAACTAAAGGTCCCGTATGACCCCCTCAGTAGCTCAATATATCATTCTATGGAAACCCCCACGAGGGTGCATTGAAATAATCTTAACTGAATGGAATCGTCATTAAGGGAATTCTAAGAGAACCAAAAGTGAAAGGTGGTAACATGATCACTAGGATCCTTGCCATTCTTGCCTTTGAATTTTGGAATATCTGAAGGAATATTGGTGGGAATGAGGGGCCATGTAGGACCATGAAACACATGGTCGTTCATCAACTTAGACAAGTCTAGAAGATTGAGCGTGGCCAGAAAAGGGAGATGGGGTTGCGACATCTAGCCCCAAGCTCCCTAGAAAGATTGTGTTTGGGGGATTACAACCCATCAAAGGTTCTGGTAAGCACCATGGCCATGTCCAAGATTGTAGTAACCTCCTCTAGGATGATTCATAAGGGGTTGGTTGGGCATCATTTTAGTAGGAACATTTTGATGAGGGTTATAAAAAATTCCCCCAGTTGGAGTGGCTCCGAGTTGGGGGTTTCCCAAGGTGTGAAAATAACCTCCTACGGGTGTGAATCTAGAGGATAAATGTGGATTCATCATCCCAAACATGTTTTTCAGAATCAACACTAAGGAGGTGAAGGAAAAGGACGGAACTTGAGCATAATCTTATCCACCAGGTTGGTTACTCCACCCAGAAGCAATAGGATTAGACCCGGGGTTAAAGGAAGGAATGCCTCCCATGGTAGGAGTCGTTTTATGGATTTGAGAGCCACCAAACAAGAACAAAGTATAATTAGGAGTTGTTCCCCCAAGTCCAATGCTAGCATTAGGGCCAGCAGATGGGATGGAGTTTGAAAACTGCGATGTAAAATTCAGCATACCATAGGAAAAAGGACTAGAGGCCATCGAGATGGACTGAACATTATATCCAAGTGACTGACCAAGTGACCCAAATGGGTTCATGGAAATAGGTTGATTATTCATTATAGGAAGGGCATCAATGATGATAAGTGCCTCCGACACTACAACCATTGTGGTTGCAGGAGTCAAAGGGGTGCCATTAACTATAGTAGGTATGGGTGTCAAAGGGCTCCCATTATCTTGATGACTCAGTTCAATAATCATCCTTGTAGAATCACAAGTCTAATAAGTGGAGGTGTGTGTACCATGTTTAATAACTCTATGCCTTTTAAAAGGAAAAGACTCAAAATGTGGTGGTAAGTGTAACAAGCGGCGAGACCAGTGGGGAATCTATTCTGACTCCATGATGACTGAAGATTCAAGATATAAAAAACAAATCCTAATGCCAACTAGTAATCAAAGAGAACACCAAAAATAATCAAATGACCAATATGCACACAAACAGGATAAAGTGGTTAAATGGGGCCTCCCTCCCTAAAGTAGGTATGCCTCTCCCAAGAGGGGCCTGAGACTCCTTGCTAAAGATCAGAGGTATCAAAATCAATTATAAAGGCCCTTGTGGGCTTAAAAACTAGTCGGTAAAATCCCCTCGGAGAGGTAATCCTCCATAAAGGCTATGTGATGTCCGACCCTTATCTAACCTAGGGTACTTGCAGAATAACCCCTACAAGTAACCTATGTGGAACCTAAGTCAAGAAACTAATCAACCACAGTATAACTGATGCACATGGGAACATTTGTAAGTCACCTCCACAATAATGGGCAGGGTAGCAAAGGCTAAAATCTTGAAAGCATCGCCTCTCATGGAGGTATGGGCACTAGCAAGATCCCCATATATGAATAGATCCCCAAAAATATATCTGACACTAAGAAGGTATCAGGGGGATATCCCTTCAACTAACATGACGTGACCTCATGATTAACTCTGGTGTAAGTGGAGCCTCCTAATATTACTGATTATACAATGGATTTCTCCACTCCCTTAGTCAGACACATATGATGATTTAATAGCCTTGGATAAGTTTACTCACAAAATCCTATTCCAAGGCACTAAATCCTAAGCTAGTTTTGTGCACCCTAGAAAATAAAATCATTACTAATCAATTTAAATTATAGTGTTAATTTCTTACTCAAAAGGTGTGATCATGAAACTAATGATGTTATGACTCAACAAGTAAAATAAATGAATATGAATACAATGAAAAGTCCTAATTTCAATTTTCAATAAATGATATGCTTCTTAAAAATGAAACCTTTGATTCAATTTTGAAATTGTAAATAAAAATGCAATATTTCTTTACATTCACTAAGATACATGACAAAGACTCAAGAGATCAAAATGCCAATCAATGCAAAATGCCTAATATTTTTGTATTTTCAATATATGAAAAATGAAAATG
>SNQJ01S0142492.1:5060-21802 GCA_010110895.2 Picea sitchensis
TGGCTCTTTTCTAGGGATTTTTTTCTGTTTAATTTTGCTCGAAATACAGAGAGAAAGTGTTGGATCCACATATTTGAGTGGATAAGTCTGTATAATATGAGTACACCAAGGGTTTTTCAACAAGATGAATTCATTTATGCATTAAAAAATGCAATTTAAACCATAGAAAATTGCAATTTCATCCAAATTTATGTCGTCGGATTCCGGCAAAAAAACATAGAATAGTTAGACAATGCCCAAGAATTATGCATTAGAGGTAGTGATTGGTTATTACTAGTATGTACACACTTTATGTGTATTCTAGTTATGCATACATATGTTGTGCATATATTCTAGTACAACTACTTGATGTATTAGTTACTTAACTAGGTTATTAATTACTTAATTGATGGTTGAATACTTATGGAAATTAAATTGCATAGGTAAATATCTAGCAACATTAAATGTTCTCCTTGACTTGATTCATTGGTTGGTATGGTGCATTAAATTAGTATGGTGGTTTCCATGTATTTAGGGAAATATTTATGTTTTAAATATAAGCCTACAGGAGAAAGAGAGAAAGAGGACTCACAACTTTATTTTTAATTATTTTATTGAATTCATTGAATATTGCATTTTAATTTATTCTTCCCATAATTTATAGAAGGGGGTTGATGAACATTAATGAGGGTGGTTGAGAAAACCTTGGGAAGGGGATGGAAATGAGAGAAAACAATGGATCTAATAGGAGATAAGAGGGAAACCATGGGAAGAAAATATATGGGGAAAACTCATACCTATGATATCTATGATATTTGTGAGAAATTGATTGTTGAGTGGAGAGATTAATTGTTG
Source organism: Picea sitchensis (assembly GCA_010110895.2). NCBI lineage: Eukaryota > Viridiplantae > Streptophyta > Pinopsida > Pinales > Pinaceae > Picea > Picea sitchensis. Next base: position 5,895 of record SNQJ01S0142492.1, read on the forward strand.
ATTTTTGAGATACTGGTGGTGGGTTGTGTGTTGTTCTTGGAGCTTTGGGCATGGAGGCATAGGAAACCCCAAGGTTTCCTAGAGTTAGGAAAATGAATAGGTTGTTCTTAACTAGATGTCAAGTTAAAATGTTAGTTTGGGATGCCAAATATATAGAGAATGGAAGCCAATATGTGGGGAGTTAGACCTCAATTAGATATGGGGGAAATAACATGATACCTTACATAAAATTTCTACATCAATTGAGTAAAAAAAATGAAAAGAATAATAGTGAATTCTTTATAAGGGACCTTTTAGAATGAGGTTTTAAGAAGATTATGAGACATCCATATTGGTTATCAATGCCATTTTGTGCTATTCTAGGATTCAAACATCCTAAGAATATAACATTATGTGCCACTTCCTAGCCACCACCGATAGTAGAAGGTCCCTACCTTATGTGCCAACCCACTACCAAAGGTGGTGAAACCTACCACCACCACCATTCCCTCTATATAAAAGGAGGTGGTTGGTTGTCCTACCACCACAATGGAACATCCATGAGTCGCTAGGGATTCAATGGCCAAAAATAGAAAACAATTTTCAATTTATATAGGTCAAATTCAGATAAACCTAAATTTTTATGGAAAATAGGTCCTTGGGTACATTTGGAAATAACTCGGGTATTTGGAGGCCAAAAATAACCCATATATCACTATCAAGGGACCCTATGCATATAAAACACCATAGAACAATGAAAGAACAATATACTTCAAGGAAAATGACATGAAGGGTAGGGTGGCAATAATTTGTGTTGGAATCAATGCTAGAAGAGGCAGAATTGGGCCTAATTGAAGAAAAAATTCCATGAACGAAAGGAATTCATTTTTACTTAAATCTTGGTAAAACATTAAAAACAACCCCAAATTTAGATTTTCACTAATATTTTGGAGATTTTGGACTTTTTCCAAATTTTTGTAGAAACTTGATTGTTTCCAAGGGTTTTTTGGTGGTAAAATATCACTCAATTTGATCACAATTTGCACTAAATGAAAGGGAAAATTATCTACGAGTACAAAATAACACTTGTTCACTAATTAGATTCAAATTCATGGATGCATTACACCTTTGAACAACCAAAAACCATTTTAAACCATAGTTATTTTCACCTAATTCAAGCCCAAATTGAGCCTAGTTTGATGCCAAAAGTTGAAAATCAATGGGAACACTCCACACTATGAAGAGAGTGATTTTAAGTCTTATGGCATGTGTAAAAAATGATTATATACAAGTATCTTCACACTATTTGTAACACACCCAACCCCTAAGTGCCCTTTCTAGAGATGGGGTATCAGAATTTTTCTTACTCTAACCATCTTGAATCCCTTACCAAGGTCTTCATCCTCTTCTACTCACTCGTAGATTTCTAATGACTACTATCAGGCTCTAATCCAATCTCTAATCTGCAAGTTATGGCCTCCTGAAGTTCTTTAGGCATTAATAGTTGAGGGCCACGTGGGTCCAACTTGTTCGTACCATTTCCAGGTTATTACCTCCCACAAGGAAGGTCCATCCATCATCCAAACCAATAGCGAGACTTAATCCTCATCTAACACACAAGCTAGAAGAGAATTCGACGTTTGGCTCTTCGGCTCTAAACGCCCCTTTTGTTTCTTGCACACATGTCCTTCGGAGTCCCAAATTATCGGACTCCCGAAGTCTTAGAATCTCTCCATGTGGCTCTAGCCTTCGGTCCTTTCGACTCACCCTCGACATTGTATTCCAAACCTTTGGAGTCCCGAAGTCCCAAACTCACGAAGGGTCCACTCTCGCACGGGGTGACATACTAGATGCAACGGAAAATACAGGCGAGTCTTGAATATTCCTCCCGCCACGTGGACCAAACAGGTAATTGGTAGAGATGACATGAGGCAAGGAAGAGAGGACACATGGCCCCTACAATGGGTGACATGTGTCACATATTAATGGGCATGTAGGGTCAATGAAACATCTAGATCTAGGTGACATGTGGCACGTCAAACGTGGGTCCACGTCACCTTGAGTGATGTCAGCATACCATGTCACCCCGGACTGATTGCCTTCCAAGTCCTTCGATCTCACGGTCATGGTGTGTCCACATAACCCCTAGATCTACGGCCTCTATTACTTCGTAACTTCAACTTTTAGGGTATTCATGGTGTGACTCCCTCCTTGCTTCTGGAGTGGTCAACACCGGGCTGACCTTGGCATAAATCCAATGGTCAGGGAAGATCCTGAAGGGTCCCTATATATATATTTCGCATTACTTTGCAGCGCTGACCTTCGATGGTTTCGACTTTATGGCCACTCCACTCTCCCGAACTAGGACTTCGTCGAAGTACCTTACATGAGTCCCTCCTCTGGGTGATCGAATGGTTAAGAGGGGTTCTTAATGAAATCCCCAAATCCATGAATCTCCTCAATTCACAACTTCGACGTTCAGGGAGTTTGATGCTATAGCATCTCTGTTCTCCCGAAGTGGGACTTTGCCGAAGTTACCTCGGTGTAGATCCAATGACCAAGGGGACTCCCGAATACCCTAGAATCGATCATTCGCGTTACTTCGCAATGGGTAATTGGGTCTATGTTTAATGGTGAGGCAGGTATGTCTACCATGGTTAGGGAAAATGCCAAGCACCAGTCAACCTTATGGGTAACCGTGACCACCAGTTTCCTTCAACCAATTTGTCAATGGTCAGGACGAAACACTTTGGAGCCTCGAACTCCTGGATTTCCGAAGCCAGAAAGGCTCAGCTCCTTTCGGGCCTAGCGTAGTGTTCCCAAACCTTGGTCACATGGGTCCTTTGAAAACTCTTGCGGGCTACATGTTAATCACTTAGCCATGAATTGGTTAAGGGTAGGATCATGAGCCCTTGATCACACTAGTGAAAGGTTTGAAGGAGGCGCCCTCCTTCTATGGGGTTTTAACTTAGTATTTTCGAGAAGGTAGATTCTAGGGGTTGACAGGACTTAAGCATTCCAGTAAATCCTTCCCCGATACTCTTGTAGAATTACATCCCATAGTTATCTATTTGTTAAGATGTGGCAAGCAGAAGACCATTCAAAGCATAGGTTCACAGAGAGACAATACATATTTCTACCTTAAATATTCAATACAAAACTCATTCATAGACATATAAATATCTTCAATCATCATTTCCATTTTGATACACAGAGTATGAAAATACTTATCAGAAAACAAGAAATCATGAAGCGACTGCTGAAAGGGGTGCCTGTTTCCACCCAACCATAGGCACAGCCAATCCTGAAGGTTTTACCTCTAGCCACCCCCGAGCTATACCACGATGCTCTGAGAGACACTCTTTCTTCTTACTCAGCGACAGTAAGAGACAAATGTTACTCTCCTCCTCCCACAGGATCTTGGCCACTGGTTTTCTTTGTACAAAGCAAGGGGGTCTGCACGAGTACTTCCATTGTCACTCGTCAGCCTCCTTTATCAACTTGTAACTAAAACCCTACCATCCACTTCTTGCACCCAAAGTGAGATTATTTCTCAGTTCTTCCTCGAACTAGAGAGTCGCAATCTCTATCTTCTCTTCTGGAGATTAGTCTCTCCACTCTGCTTCCTCATGGATTTTCCTCTGCCCACGAATTACCTCTTTTCTTTCCTTACTCAGCAAGGTTGTGTGGGTTCGAATCCCCAGCTTGTGTTCAAGTCTGGAAGTCTTGAAAATCAGTACTCTGCCCCATATCCTCATTAACTCTTGAGGAGGACTCCTCCAACTACCACTCTGACTGGCAATTCATTTCTGGGTCAGAGCACTGTTCTGGGTCTGAGCCATTAATTCCAGTAAGGTATTGGTTTGGTAGGGGGGATCATCTCAACCATTTCTGGTTCCCCTCACAATATCTCTCATAACATCCATGGTCTATCTTGGCAAACCCCCCTTTCAGCAGTTATGCAACACTTATCCATTTTCTATTAATAACATAAAATGCATACATTGACCTTTTATACAGAGGTTCATCAAATCAAACATTAACACATATCTATTATGTCATGGTCGCTTGGCCATTTATAGTTATATTTACAAACTAGGGGAAACAGGGGTATTACAATCCACTCCCCCTTAAATGAACATCGTCCTCGATGTTCTATATGTCAATATTCTCTATATGTACAGAAGTAAACAAAAATGGATATGTATGTTTCATGGAATCCTTCGTTTCCCATGTAGCCTCATCCGGGCCAAAGTGTTTCCACTTCACCTTGACTTGTGCAATGGTTCTATTCCTGAGTGGGGTTTCCTTCCTGTCTATTATGCATTGAGGTTCTGGCAAGAATTCTCCCTCTGGTTCCACCTGAATCATAGACCATTCAATTATATGATTAGAATCATGTACATATTTCTTCAATAATGAAACATGGAAAACATTTTGTTACTTCACTATGGGAGGGAGTGATAGCCTATAGGCTACAAGTCCCACTCTATCCAAAATTTCAAAGGGTCCACAATACCGACGTGTCATCTTGGCACAAGCTCCCATTCTCAAGGATCTTTTCCTGGGTATAACTCTAAGATATACATGATCCCTTATTTTGAACTCTCTAGGAGTCCTCTTCCTATCTGCATAGCTTTTTTGTCTATCTTGAGCTATTTTCAGATTTTTCTTTCTTTGAATTACTTGTTGTTCCATTTATTTCAGCATGTTTGGCCCAATTGTAATTGTATCTACTAGATTATTCCAGTTGATTGGAATCTTGCAATGTCTACCATAGAGGGATTCAAAAGGGCTCATCTTCAATGACTCTTGATAACCATTGTTGTAGGAAAAATCTACCAGTGGCAAGTAGTCTTCCCACTTCTTAGGTTGATGCATTACATGCATCCTTAACATGTCCTCTAATACTTGGCTTACCCTCTCTATCTATCCATTAGTTTGAGGGTGATAGGTTGTGCTAAACAACAATTTAGTCTCAAAACCAACCATTAAATATTTCCAAAAACTCGAAGTAAATTTTGTATCTTTGTTAGATATGATCTCCTTAGGCATGTCGTGCAACCGAAATATTTGTTTCATGAAGATGCTGGAAATATCTATTGCCTTGAAAGTTGACTTGACGGGAAAGAATTGAGCAACCTTTCTCAATTTGTCCACCACTACCATGATGGCGGCATTCTATTTGGCCGATTTTGGTAATCCCATGATGAAATCCATATATATGGTTTCCCATTTCCATTCTAGGATTGGTAGTGGCTGCAACAACCCTTTTGGATGATGGTTTTCTACCTTAAACTACTGACATTCTAGACATTTATTCAAGTAATCAACTATGTCCTTTTTCAGCCCGGGCCAATAGATTAACTTTCTAGTGGATGTGATAATTTTCTAATAGCCAGGATGACCAATATATGGTCTTATGTGCAGTTCATCCATTATGAACCTCTTCAAGTCATCACAGTTTGAGATCTACAACCTACCTCTGCAGGTCAACATGCCATTATTCGACAATTGATAACCCTCATACTTCATTCCAGTGGGCTCTTGTTCTACATATGATTTCACAGTCTTGAAAAATGCATATGTTCCTTGTGCACTTTTGACTCTCTCCTTGACATCTGATTCATTGTTCTTACAACTACCAAGTGAATCACTTTTATACTTCTTCTAAGGGCATCAACCACCCTATTTTATTTTCCTTTGATATGCTTGATTGCGAAATCAAGCTCACTAAGGAGATCCATCCATCTAGCTTGTCTAGCATTAAGTTTTGGTTGATCAAACAGGTACCTCAACCCACAATGGTCTGTCATAAGAAAAAATATTCTACCCATGAGGTAATGCCTCCACATTTTTAAAGCATGCACTATGGAAACCAATTCTAGATCATGGGTCACACAATTGCTTTCATGCTCATTCAATTTTCTGGATTCATAACAAATTACATGTTCTTCTTGCATAAGGACTCCTCTGAGTCCTTCCTTGCATGCATATATACACACAAGGAAGTCCTTGTTTGGGTCTGAAATCTTTAGCACAGGTGCATTGGTTAGAAGGTATTTCATCTCTTGGAATCTCTCTTCACATTCTGCTTTCCAAATGCATTTAACTCCCTTTTTTTGAAGGGAAGTGATTGGGCAACCAATCTTGGAAAATCCTTTTATGAACCTCCTATAGTATCTTTCTAGGCCCATAAAGGATATGATATCAGATACATCCTTTGGGGTAGGCCAATCCATGATGGATTTAATCTTGTCAGGATCAACTGCCACCCCTTCTTCAGAAATAACATGGCCTAAGTAATGGACTTGTTTCTGGAAAAAGTCACACTTACTAAACTTAGCATAGAGTTGATGTTCTCTTAGTACTTGAAGTACTAACTTAAGATGTTCTTCCTGCTCTTCCCTATTCTTACAATAGATTAGAATATAATCAATGAAAACCAATACAAATCTATTTAAGCCTTTACTGAGTACATTATTCATTAAGCACATAAAAGTGGTTGGTGCATTGGTTAGTCAAAATTGCACCACCACAAATTCATAGTGAGCATATCTTGTCCTAAAGGTTGTTTTGTGGATGTATTCATCCTTAATTCGGACTTGATGGTATCCAGACCTCAAGTAAATCTTGGAGAAAATGGTAGCACCCATTAATTGGTCAAACAAGTCGTTGATTCTTGGCAAGGGATACTTATTCTTTATGGTCTTATTATTGAGTTTCCTATAGTATATGCACAACCTAAGTGTGTCATCCTTATTTTTCACAAAAAAGGATGGTTCTCCCCATGGAGATACGCTAGGCCGGATGTATCCTTTGTCTGTAATTTCCTTTAGCTGTAGTTTGAGCTCAACTAGATCTGTTGTACTCATTCTACAGGGTGTTCTAGACACTAGCACCACTTTTGGTGCAAGTTCTATTGGAAAGTCAATGTCTCTTCTTGGAGGTAGACCTGGTACCTCTTGTGAGAATACATATTTATACTCTCTCAATATGGTATAGTCCTCTAGGATTGGTTTTTCATCCTCAATATATTCCAACACATGTATTTCATACAAAGGACATCACTTTCTGCAATACTTCTTCACTTGAAGTGTTGTTATTTGTCTCACTGAGACATGCTTTTGAATCCCTTGCAGGGTTACCTTTCTCCCTTCTTCATTTTCACACTCCAAAGTTTTATTGTAACAATCCAACTTGGTTTTATGGTCATCCAACCAGTCCATGCCATTCAATAGGTCATGAGATCCTAAAGAAAGTATGTTTAGGTTCGCTTGGGTGGGCCATCCACTCATAATGAATTGGCACGTTGGTATGACCTATGTTACTTTTCTTTTGATTCCAGTGGCTAGTTGTACCAACCATGATTTAATATGTTTAACTTGTTGCAATTTACATTTCTCAATAGTTTGAGGGGAAACATAACTCAAATTAGAACCAGGGTCAATTAAATGGAAACTAGATGGTTGACAATCATACCTTCCATATCAACCACTAAAGATTGGTGGTCATCTTTTTTATTATCCAAGGCTGCATAAATCCGTTGCATGATCCTAGCCACATAATTGACTTTGGTAGCCTCTTGGATGTTGTAAACCCTCCTACTTTTTTGTTTCCTATATGAGCAATCTCTCAACATATGTTCTTCTCCACAACCCCAACATTTCAAGGGTTCTTTCCTTGGGTTATAAATCTTACCTGGGGCTTCTCCAAAGGGTTTATTTCCACTCTGAGAGGGGAAATTTTTCTGGTATACACTTTTATTAGGAAGGTTAATCTTAGAACCCTTCCCATAGTTCTTAAATATTGAGGGTTTAAACCCATTTTTCTTGAATCTCGAACTACTTTTCTTCTTCCTGTCCTCGTGCAGTCTTGTCTTGTTCTTGAACTACTCATAGAAATACCTTTCCTTCCAGATAGTGTCTTATAAGTTATTTGGTTCATCAAATTCAATCTTGTCCTGGAAGGACTGAGGTAGCCCACTAATAAATCATTGCATTTTTACCTTTTCATCCTTTATGTAGGGTACATACCTTATCAACTCAAGGAATTTATTGATATATTAATCGATGGTGAGTTGTCCCAACTTGAGTTCATAGAACTCCTTGGTCTTCCCATCAAAGTGTTTCTCTAATAGATACTTCTTTTTGAAGTATTTCTTTGTTGGCCCTCGACAAATTTTTGAGGAAACATTGGTCAAGTTTGACCACTTTTTGGACTTCGATGTAGCAATCGAAGATGGAGCTCCCAGGCGGAGCTAAGATTGCGGGATCTCACTTGTTTTGCGGACCCAATAAGGGGTTCATTAGGGTTTATGTAACAGGTTATGGGATGTCGGCCCATGGGGTTTACCCATGATTAGGCCTTTTTGTAAAAGTATAAATATCTAAGGATGTAATGTAGAAGTAGTAGTATGTAACTAAGTGCAAGAGAAAGTGTCTAGCTAAGTGCAAGAGGCAAGTAGTTCTGAGTTTCTTTGTGCAACAGACCATGTATGTAAGGCTTTGTGCTTAGTAGAGGAGTTGAATCTATGCCTTAACCTGATTTTGGGAAGGTGGATCTGGTGCACAGTACGCAGATCACCTTTCAGGTGCGAACATGGATGATTTTAAGGATGGAAATTTATATTAAAATACAGAAACATGGGCTAATCTTACTAGTCCTTAATATGTAAAATGTAAAATGTTTGGCAATAATTTTGTAAAAATATTCAAATTTCTAAGGATTTTGTATACTTTCTATCAAATTTTGGCGATTTTCAAGGTAAAATAATTTTATTCTATGGAATTTGGGCGAATCGTTTTTAGAAAAAATGGAAATTAGCGAATTGTTTTTTGAGAAAAACCATGGAAAATTAGCCCATTTGAAAAATTTATCCCCTAAAATCATCTATGGGTGCCAGTTAGGATAGATCCTAGCATTGAAGAACAATGATTTCAATCTCGGCGACATAAAGAACTACTCCATGCTCGCACCCCATAGATATTTGATGAAGACGGTTGGGAAGAAGCCTCACATTGTCTCCCAAACTTGGATAAAGGAGTTCGCACAGTCTATGATACTCAACGTGATGAATATCCATCATTTTGGCCAACATCAGGAGGTTAATTCTTGTGTTAAAATCCTCTTTTCGTGCTATCATGGAGGATACCTATGGCTCGACAGGAACATTACTGTGGATCTGACGTTGATCCATCTTATCATAGGACTGAGCATGCAGGGACCCGACCCTCAATAGTTCTACCCATGGAAGACCTCGTATCGTTCCCTAGCACAGTGCATTAAGGAGGCCTACGACGAAGTTGATAAGGGAAAGCAAGGATACAAGGTAGCCTCTATCTAGGATGGCACAATGCGCCTTTCTTATCAGCTCATTGCTAGCAAGCTTGTCAGAAAGAACCATCCCACGTAGGTCACCGGGTTTGTGGTGCACCTAACAGGAAAATGTGTGGAGGGGATGTAAATGAATTGGGTGAGCTACCTCGTCAACGAGCTCGAGAAAGATTGTCGTGAAGCGCAGGATCAAGGATACAAGTTCTATTTCAGCTGGTTGCTTGTGTTTATCGCATTTGTTTCTTGGCATATCCCGGAAGGAGCTTCCTTCCTAGAGATTGAACCTTTGGATCCATTGGTCACGAATTTCTCCACCCTATTGTACACGAATGACATGTCAAAGAAGTGGCAGTCGAACACAGTGTTCCATGCCTACTATCAGCAACTGAAGGTTGCTATTGATTCACTCCCACGCATGACACTGTGAACCTTGCAACAATACATACTATTAGCTAAGTTCTGCACAGATCGACATTTCATTTATATCACTGCGTGCAGGGATGAGATCAAGGAGAAATTATAGTCTTACTATAAGCTGACAGACAAAGATATGGAACAGATCATGATGGAGTGGTCGATAGAGTTCCTTGTACCGATTGATGATGCATAACTCTCTGACGCTGACATCATAGGAAGCCCATTGGTCACCGAGGTCGAGCATGTCAAACAGACCATCGTGAAGAAGAAGAAAAAGGAGGAAGTCCATTACATAGAGACTGATGAGGAGGACAATGCCTCGGAAGAAAGTAGACTTGGCTCACCCATAGGAGGAGGAGGAGATGAAGTAAATCAAGAAGGAGGAGGGGAAGAAGGAAAAAAAAAAGGAAAAGGAAAAGCTACACCACCGAAGGACCCCCCTACTGAGATAGAAACATTGAAGAAGAGGAAAGGTTCTCTGCTGAAACCCTCAGCAAGAAAGAAGACCCGCGCCAGTAAGCTCCAGCTAGAGGCTACGCTCATGGAGGATGACATCGGTCTAGTTCACAGAGCAATGGAGGATGCGTCTGAGGATCTATTACAAAGATATGGTGTGAACCAAGAAGAGATGTATGTAAGATTTGAGAAGGAGTTGAAGGAGATACAACGAGATATTCAATTTAGTATGTAGTAACCACTGTGCCCTCCTCGTCAGAGACTGTAGAGTTGGGGGATGAATTAGCCCAACTTCGAAGATTGGCAGATGCAATAGAGGCTTGGCTTCAACGAGTCAAAGAAGAAAAGGAATAGGCTACAAAATCCCTGAAGAAAGAGAAAGAAGAGATCTTGGAGAAACTGTGAGTTGCGCGGTACTATGTAACCACGTATGAAAATGAGAGAGATGAGTTCTGGGTGATTCTCAAGGGAGACAAGGAGAAGATACAAAAGGAATAGGACCAGCTACTTGCAGAGAAGACTGTAGTCAAAGAAGTGGTGAGAAAAGTGCTTCGCTCTATGCTAGGCTTGACAAAGGAGGAACATGAGGTAGTTGAGGCTCAAGTGATAAAGCTCGTTGAGGCCATCCAACAGCTTCAAGCAAGGGTAACAAAGTTGGAGCTTCAAGCAATACCAAGCACTCCGCAGGAAGTGTGCGATACAAGGGAGGAAGTCGCTAAGAATGCAGTGGAAAGGATCAGAGTCCTCGCATCAGAATGAAAGAAGCTAAGTGACAGAAGTGTACAGACCTACTAACGCCTCATCGAAGACCCATATCTTAGAAAGTTGGACGCGCAGCTACAAGAGGCGCAATAGCAGGGACTGACAGGTCAAGTTCAGATGAAGTCACTCACTGCGGTAGAGATAATGAAGAGATCAAAAGAACAACGCGTGACCCAACAACAAATTAGTTCCATCCAGGGGAGAGTAATGGAAGTCACACAGAGGCTACAACCAGTGTAGGAGGAAGCCTGCACAGTTTTCGAAGAGATCGAAGGACAAGGTTCATAGCTAAACCAAGTGGTTGCGACAGTGGAACAACGCCTGGAAGGGCTTGTTACATAGCAATTGATCCAGGAGTTCACTGAGTAGGAGGCTCAGGCGAAACAACAAGTCGAGGTAGCTCGAGCTAAGCTCAAGGCTTTCAAAGTAGCGTTGCCTAGATCTGAGTGACTCAGGATGAGTCACAAGTGAGTGTTGGGGTCTGTTGGCCCTCGACCAAGTTTTGAGGAAACATTGTTCAGGTTTGACCACTTTTTTGAATTTGACGTAGCGATCGAAGATGGAGTGCCTAGGTGTAGCTGAGATCGTGGGATATCGCTTGTTTTGTGGATCCAGCAAGGGGTTCATTAGTGTTTATGTAATGGGTTATGGGATGTCGGCCCATGGGGTTTACCCATGATTAGGCCTTTTCGTATAAGTATAAATATGTAAGGATGTAATGTGGAATTAGTAGTATGTAGCTAAGTGCAAGAGAAAGTGTCTAGCTAAGTGCAAGAGGCAAGTAATTCTGAGTTGCTTTGTGCAACAAACCATGTATGTAAGGCTCTGTTCTTAGTAGAGGAGTTGGATTTGTGCCTTGACCTGATTTTGGGAAGGTGGATCTGGTGCATAGTGCACAAATTACCTATCTGGTGCGAAGCTTGGCTTTGTGGCTTAGTGCACAGGAGAATAGGAATGTAAGAGATTGAAGCCTAATAATAAAGAAGAACCAGTTGATGGACGTAGCCCCACACTGATGTGAACCACGTATATCATGTGTTGATGGTTTTCTTTGTGCTATGATATTTGTGTTGTAGATATTCTTAGTGCATTTCTTATTATGAATAATAGATATATCTATGAATGATTAGTGCTTTGTCTATGATAAATGTGTTAGATCTAACTTCTGATGCTAAGTGTGATGTTTATTTTGTCATTATTACTATGTCGATCTGTACTTAGGGTTTGATTTGTGATGTGAATGAAGCTAATGAATTAATGTGTGTTGTTCCTAAGTACTTTGTGAAGTGTTATAATCATAGATCTTTGTCCCAGCTTGGTTACAGACACTTGAGTAATGTAACCCCCCCTGCCTCTACCTCGAGTGAGACTTCATTTTCTTCGCAGGTGTTGCCGAAAGGGCCGGTAGTTAAGGTTTTGTTGGTGCATTGTTGAAGCGTTGAATCCTAGGTCTGACCCTCTGCCAACATTCTCAAACTATTTCCATGAAAAGTATTTCTCATGGATTCCTTTCACATTCCTAATATCCTCCCACCAAATGGAGGCCTTTCCATTCAAGTTAAATATGGTTATTCGAACCTTTAAATTTCAGAGTAGTCATGGAATCTAAAGTACTTCTTCAATCAGAAAAACCAAACTTTTGCCTCTTCACCCTTATTAATTTCTCCATCGAAGGTGGGTGGTTTGGATTTCTTGAACTCTTCAGGGTCATGACTCTTGGAATGGTTCCTCTTCTTTATTTTCCTCCAGGAATGTGAACTAGTTTTGCTACTAGAATATTCCTTGGAGTTTTCAGTTTCCTCGCCGGAGGATTCTTCCCATGAGTGTCTCTTGGCTCCATGTTGGTCCTTCTTTGATTTGATCCTCCTTGTTTGGCCACTTTCAGGGCCATTCTTTCGTATCTCAGGTGGACTCTGGTTTTTCTTTGTATGATGTCTATCCAAGTGACTGGTTGTTGGTCCATGTTGCAGTTTCCTTTGTATATATGATAGGATTTGCAGTAGGACTGCATTAATTTCAATTTGTTTTTCTTATTCTTTTATTAGCTTTTCATTGTTAGCCTTACAACTTTATAATTCCACCATGAGTCTTCTCATGGTTTCATCTAAATTTGGAGGGGTTTCCACCACCCTCTTCTCATCAGATTCTTCCTTTCTATTGTAGGATCTTTCCCCCAATTCATGGTGTGTCACCATCCTTTATGTTGTAGTTTTCCAATGGTCCAATGATTTCTGGAGTGTTGATAAAAAACTTCCTGTTAGTTAATCATTTACTAGTTTATGAACAACACACAGTTCATAATTTTCAAAACATATACAAGAACATAAAGTTTCATTTCTCTCTTCAGCAGAGGTTTTAAATAATCCTCTTAGGAATGGGGTAAGATAGGGTGTTACCCTTAAAGAGTCTCTAATAATATTTTTAAGCAACTCGTTCGTGAGCCCATGCAGGTCAAGTGTTGTTTCCATGCTTTGATACCAATTTGTAACACACCCGACCCTAAAGTTCCTTTTATAGGGATGGGGTATCATAATTTTGCTTAATCTAACCATCTTGAATCCCTTACTAAGTTCTTCATCCTCTTCTACTCTCATGTAGCTTTCTAGAGACTACTATCAGGCTCAAATCCGATCTCTAATCTGCAATTTATGGCCTACCGAAGTTCTTCAGGTGTTAATAGTTGAGGGCCACGTGATTCCAACTCATCCATACCATTTCCAAGTTCCTTCCTCCCACAGAGAAGGTTCATCCACTGTCCAAACCAATGGTGAGACTTAATCCTCATCTAACACACAAGCTAGAGGAGAATTTAGTGTTTGATTCTTCGAAGTTGAATGTCCCTTTTCTTTTTTGCATGCATGTCCTCTGGAGTCTCAAATTCCTGGACTCCCGAAGTCCTAGAATTTGGCTCCGTCCTTCAATCCTTTTGACTCACCCTAGACATTGTATTCCAAATCTCCTAAGTCCCGAAGGCTTGAACTTCTGAAGGGTCCACTCTCTCACAGGGTGACATGCTAGATGTGACGACAAATGCAGGCGGGTTCTGAATACTCCTCCCACCACATGGACCAAATAGGTAATTTCTAGAGATGACACGTGACAAGGCAGAGAGGACACGTGGCCCCTACAATGGGTGACATGTGTCGCGTCTTAATGGGAACGTAAGTTCGATGAAACCTCCATATCCGGGTGACACATGGCATGTCAAACATGGGTCCACATCACCCCAGACTGATCGCCTTCCAAGTCCTTCAATATCACAATCATGGTGTGTCCACATAACCTATGGATCTATAGCCTCTATTACTTTGTAACTTCGATGTTTGGGGGATTCGTGGTGTGACTCCCTCCTTGCTCCTAGAGTGGTCAACATCGGGCTAACTTTGGCATAAAATCAATGGCCAGGGAAGATCTCGAAGGGTCCCTAGATCTATGGTTCTCGTTACTTCATAGCTCCAGCCTTCGGGGGTTTTGACTTTATGGTAGCTCCACTCTCCCCAAGTAGGAATTTTTTGAAGTAATGTATGTAGGTCCCTCCTCTGGGTGATTGAATGGTTAAGAGGGTTCTTAACAAACTCCCAAAATCTATGACACTCCTCACTTCGCAACTTCGATGTTCGGGGATTTTGATGCTATAGCATCTCTGCTCTCTTGAAGTGGGACTTCGTTGAAGTTACCTCGGTGTAGATCCAATGGCCAAGGGGACTCCAAAATATATTTTAATTGGTGGTTTGCATTATGTTGCAATGGGTAATTGGGTCTAGGTTTAATGGTGAGGCATGTTTTTCTGCCACGGTTAAGGAAACCGCCAAGCGCCAGTCAACCTTATGGGTAATTGTGACCACCAGTTCCCTTCGGCCAGTTTGTGAATGGTCAGGTTGAAACACTCCAAAGCCTCGAACTCTTGAAGTTTGGAAGCTATAAAGGCTCATCTCCTTTCTATCCTAGTGTAGGGTTCCCAAACCTTGGTCACATGGGTCCTTTGAAAATTCTTGTAGGTTACACGCTAATCTCTTAGCCATGAATTGGTTAAGAGCACAAAAATGAGCCCTTGATCACACAAGTGAAAGGTTTGAAGGAGGCTCCCTCCTTATATGGTGTTTGAACTTAGTATTCCCATGAAGGTAGATTCTAGGGGTCATCAGGACTTAAGCATTCCAGTAAATCCTTCCTCGATACTCTTGCAGAATTACATCCCATAGTTCTCTAGCTGCTAAGTTGCGGCAAGCAAAGACCATTCAAAGCATAGGTTCATAGAGAGATAATACATATTTCTACCTTAAACAGTCAATACAAAACTCAGTCATAGACATATAAATATCTTCAATCATCATTTCCATTTTAATACATGGAGTGTGAAAATACTTATCAGAAAACAAGAAACCGTGAAGCGACTGTTGAAAGGGGTGCATGTTTCCACCCAACCATAGGCACAACCACTCCTGATGGATTTACCGCTAGCCACCCCCGAGCTAGACCATAATTCTCTAAGAGAGACTCTCTCTTCTTACTTAGCGATAGTCAAGGACATAGGTTACTCTCCTCCTCCCACAGGATCTTGGCCACCGATTTTCTCATTACCAAGTAAGGGGGTATGCACAAGTTCTTCCACAGTCACTTGTCAGACTCATTTATCAGCTTGTAATGAAAACCCTGCCAACCACTTCTTGCACCTAGAATGAGCTTATTTCTGAACTCTTCCTCGAACCAGAGAGTCACAAGCACTCTCTTTGTTTATGGAGATTAGTCTCTCCACTCTGCTTCCTCACAGATATGAATGTGCCCACAAATTATCTCTTTTCTTTACTTAGTAAACAAGGTTGTGTGGGTTTGAATCCCCAACTCATGTTCAGGTTTGGAAGTCTTGAAAATGGGTACCCTTCCCCATCTCCTCATTAACTCTTGAAGAGGACTCCTCCAGTTACCACTCTGACAGGTAATTCATTTTTGGGTCAGAG
>SNQJ01S0142492.1:21887-35411 GCA_010110895.2 Picea sitchensis
TGGAAAACCCCCTTTTCAATAGTTATGCAACACTTATCCATTTTCTATTGATAACAGAAAATACATACATTGACCTTTTATACAAAGGTTCATCAAATGAAACATTCACACATATCTAGTCTGTCATAGTTGTTGCGCCTCTTTTTCCACCTAGATGAGAAAAATGGAGGTGCTTGCAATATTAGTTGGGTTTTCTAAGTAGGACAGCTATAAGGAAAAGGGTTAGAGAAAGAGATATAAAAGAACAACTAAGAATTAAACTAAGAATTAAAATAACAACTAAACTAGGTAGCATAGGGACATAAGAACAAAAGAAACAATAGCACCCATGTCACCAATGGTAAGGTTTATATCAGTGAAATAAAACACCAAGAAGAAAGAGGACTATGATTCCCTTCTTCCTCCAAGGGAGGGCTCTTGGACCCCCACAAATAATCTCTTCTTACAACTTTGAATGAAAATGGTGAAAGAATTCTTTGCTAATCCACTCAAGGGGTGAGATGGATTGCCCAATGTAATGGTGCTAGTATACTCTTGATGAGAATAGAGGATTCCTCATGAGAATAGTAGCAACATAACTTTTCTATTGAATTCCTTAAAAAATGAAGTGCACCCATGGCCTTTTTATAGCACCTTTTTGAGGTATTGTGCAACCACCTTGTAGTGTGGAAAGAGGCTAATTAGGGCATTTTTAGGTCTTTGACTAGCCACCCAGTCGGATCCAGTCCAGATTTGAGTGTCAAATCAACTTGGAAGATGAACCAGAAGTGGGTGGGAGGCTGACCACTCTCATAAATGCGTCGTTCTCAAATGTGCATGGCTTTTAGTGACCACAGTCGTGCATTGGGCGCATGTGCGCTTTTCTTGCGTTTCTGTTTTGCGCATGTGCGCTCGCGCCCTGTGTAGTCATAGCACACTTTAATTTTGTCACTGGTTGTATAGTTTTTGACCCTTTGGAAATGATTTTGTGGTAATTTTGGTCCATGGGTGACATCATAATTGTTTGACGATGCTGGATTCTTGTAACCATTTGCAGATGAAATTTCAGTGATAACAGATGCCCCCTGATGGATGAGGTTAGGAGCATATGTATAGCTAAAATTCATCAATGTTTCTTCTACTGAGAGTGTCGTTGTAAGAGAGAGCGATAGTGGGATTGTCAAGAGTTACCTGTTGGAGGGAGAAGGGAACCTGTAGAACCCAACCTTCCATAAGGTGTGTAAAAATAAACTGTGTACAAACGAGGCAGGCATGCCCCATGCTCGTGTCATGTAACTCAAAAAGGAATGGTGTGTTGATGTAGACAACTGCAGTGCCCTTGGGGGAAGTTGTGATAAAGGAAGAAGACAATTCTGTGGAGGAACATACTTTGAACAGTAGTTAGTGACATCTGTAAGAAATATCATAGATTCTGTAGGCATTGATAGCCCAACCAAGTTCAGAGGTCTTCGGCAAATATAAGAAATAACTGCAATAGTCGCAAAGTAAGACCCACCGTAACATGAGAAAGTGTTGAAGTCAAATGTTATGGGGGTCAATGATAGCAGGGAGAAATTGTGGGTCTCCCTATGCCGTCCGAGACCTCTCATTGGAAAGGTAATGAGAGTCAAGATACTGTCGCCCTTCTGGAAACTATGTTGATGTTGACAAAAAGGGGGACACAACTCCAAGAAGCAAAGGGCTTCATGAAATCTACTAGATGAGGTTAGAAACTGGAGGAGGTACATGGATGAAGTCAAGATGTAGGAAGACTCAAGACTGCCCTTGGTTGGGGGTATATATGAAGGATAAGTGGTTGCAACCATTCAACGAGGTCGAGTGTCATGGGGACAACAAGATGTGGGATAAGGTGTGCCAGAGGCGGGACAAAGTGGACAAACTCAGAGGGAAAAGGTAAGTGGCCCGTGGGATACTCAGAGTATATGGATGATGCCAACAAGGGTGGATGATAAATAGGGCCCCAAACAAGGGCGACATGCGTTGTGTTTTCCAAAAAAGGGAAGATGGTCGTCAAAGGTGAAGACAAAAGGATATGTAAATGCTGGAAACAAAGGCTTTTTACATGTTACCAAATAAATAAAGAATAATTTGGGATGAGTGTACAAATACAGAAATGGGTGCCCTAATGTAATATGGTTGGGTTGGTTAGGGCACAATGTGCTTGGAGAATTGGTGGAGGGTGGGGGGCCAATGGGTGGGTTTTTGTATGAGGTAGGTGAAATGGAGGGAAATTTGCAGAGGGACAAAATAATTATGGATGAAATGGAGGGTTCATGATACTGTGGAGGTGCAATCAAAATAGAACCTTGAAGAGATAATATGGGAGTCCAGTGGGAAAGCTAGAAAAATGAGGAGAAGGAGTATGTGGCTGATTCGCGACATGATGTAAGACTATTGGGACTCCCATCCCTAAAGGGTTGAAAAACAACATGAGTGTCAAAGTGAAAAAGGGTGCTATAAATGGGACAAATCATGTGGGGGAGAGTACTACCGGGTGACAGTATCTAAGATGTAATGGAGGTGTTGGTACTACAAAGCCGAAGATGGGGATCCTAGAGGAAAATGTCAGAGGGTGTGACTGGAGATGCAATTGAGATTTAGAGGGAATGATTACATGCCAGTGCTGATTATATACCTGAAGGGGTTGTGTTGATGTATGATGACCAAGTACCTGCACACATGAAAACCAAATACCCAACGTGAACAATATCTGAAGAGAATCGAACATACAAGCATTTATTTGATAATTTTGAACATGAGCATGCGTACCTGGACGGGGTATGAAAATCCCTGGGGGATAAGGGAAAAAACTAGCCCAGGGATTGTCTTGTTGTAGATGACGAGATGTTGATCGTGTGGCTAAAGACGGATAGAAAAACAGACACTCGGAGCTCCCGGAATGGTGATTGGAAGTTTGGCGGAAAGGCCTATATATAGTTGTAGGACCCACATTGCCACCTCATTTGTACTTGCTACTAGAGTGATTGGACGAGAGGTATTCAGAGGAGATTTAGAGATTCCGGGAGAATGAGGCAGCGGATTCAGGACCAACGAGCTTCAGGTTAGTAGTCTTATCATCTTGCATAGAAGTAGGTTTTCCATTTATGGGCAGGGCCTATACGGAGGGTCGTACAGGGATTTTTATGGTTGTGGGCCCCCAGTGCATAGGTGATCCATAAATATGTGCACACAGGTGCATGCCTATTATCTCGATAGCCATGCATGGGGGCACCTGTAGGGGGAGAAAAGGCGCGCATGATATGCACACCTGTTTGCTACACAGCCACGCATGGGTGTGCGACTGTGTAGTGGACATGTGCGCTTTGATGCGCGCCTGTGTTCATGACAGGGGTGCATGGAGGCGCCCCTGTAGGGTGAGCAGGCATGCACGCATACATGTCTGTGGGATGGACATGCGTGCTTGAGTGCATGCCTGTTGGGTGAATAGGCACACATACGTGCACACCTGTTGGGTGAACAGGTGCGCATATGTGTGAGCCTGTGGGTTAAACAACCGCGCCTTGGGGGCAAGGCTGACGTGTGTAAAACTTATCTTTTTTAATGTTTTTTATGGTCCATATGGCTGACCTAGGACTGTATTATGTGGTTGCAGGTGATCATTTTGTGTGATGCGGGTCGGCTGGTGAGAGCGGGATTGGTCTCAGCTGAGGGATGCCGTGGCTATTGAGGAGCCAGGGGTTCGTGCCACTTTGGTAGCCTGTGGGTTGCTAAAGTTCTTTGAGTGCCCATTGATATGGATGCAGGAGCATCTCCTACAGTTTCTGATACGGATGTGGAGTTCGGACCTACATTGCTTTATGGTGCGGGGAGAGCATATTGCCTTCACTGCAGTGGAGGATATATACTTTCTGACTAGGCTCCCTTTTTGGGGAACGCTCCTACCGATGGAGTCGGTGTTACCTGTAGACGTGTCATTAGTGACCTTGGGCCGGAGGTACTGTTCGAGGGAGAACTACATGTCGGGCTCCGTCATGAGCATCGGGGCGATGGATGCTATAGTGCATCGCTGTGTAGCAGCGATGATTGTGAGGGTGTATGGGTCCCTTGCAACTCAGTAGATCAGTGGTGGTCAGTTGAGGGTTATGGGGAGGGCACTGGCCGGTGAGCACTTTGCTTGGGGGTTGATGCTGCATGTCAGGATGGTGGGGCAGCTGGACAGATGTCGGTCTATCGACACAGGGGACTTTGCCTTTGGGTCCATCTTGGTGGCCTGGTTTTTGGATAGGGTGACGATGTTGCACCCTAGGATTTTATTGGGTGCTCCTGGGGCACGAGAGCCATGACTGAGGTGGTGGTTGACGATTTTGGTTCGCCATGGTGGTGGTGAGGGCGGCCATTTTTTCACAGCTGAGGTGACATAGGTGTGGTGGCAGATGTTGTAGGTTATACTGCAGTATCCATATGCTGGTGTTCACTTCTGGGGTGATCTGGACATGGTGTTACCTCTAGGGGAGTTGTTTGATCACCGAGGTATGTTTATGAGTTTGATATGTTGATTTTTGAGATAGCATGACATGTGTATTTTGTATAGATGTTGATACTATCATTTGGTTGTTTGTATGTGCAGATGTGGGACCTCGCGGACGTGAGGTTGAGCTGCTGAGAGTGCAAGCTCGCCAAGAGATGGGGAGATCACCATGGGGAGGGATGCAGGTAGTAGAGAGATGTCAGTGCAAGGATGCCAAGGCAAGACTAGCTGAGGATGAGAGAGCAGCAAGGAGACATCGTTTTGATGACCTAGGTGTCGTGCCATCGCATGCTCCTCCGGTGGATGTCGAGGGAGATTTTGAGGATATTTGTTGTTGCCTGGAGGTGGTGCTATAGGGTGTGCCTGAGGGAATGTGGTCATGTATCCAGGATGAGGGTATCCTGGAGCAGTGTGTGGTAGTTCCGTCGACGTGGCGGGCCGTGGTGTGGCGCACAACAGTAGCAGGTGCTGCGATGATCGGATGGTTACCTCTCAGTCCAGAGGCACCAGTAGTGGGTGGGGGACCACCGCCTGAGGTAGGGGTAGGAGGTGGTGTTCTAGAGGCACCTTGAGTGTCGTTCTATGTATTTTTGTATTTTGTATATAGGTTGGTGAGCCCATTTTGGTGTAGTGGCACCAATTTTGTATCGAGGTGCTTTATTGGCCTGCAGATGTTTGTATATTTTGTATGTAAACATTTTTTATGGAACTGTGGACCAATTTATATATATATGAGTATAGATTTTGGGGTCTATCTGATGTTTACATTGGTTTTTTAATGTGTTGATGATGCCTAATCGATATATGTTGTGACACATTTTTGATATTTTATGTGTGTGGAGAGGTATCTTGATGTGATATATGCTAATCTAACACAATGTTAGCTAAGTTATTTGTAATTTGATTCAATTGTCTTGGAATATGTGTAAATGTAATGAAATCAAAATGTCGAGATAAAAGTCTAACTTGTAGGTATTTGTGAAAGAGGCAAGGATCACGGATGCGGTACACATTGTTGAGCTGGAGGACGACTAGTTGAGAGTCGAGAAAGATGCTAAGGTGATGAATACGATGATGTTGGGCATCGACGAGGAGGCCAATGACGATGGTGTATTCGGCTTGGTTGTTGGTTGCTGACCCCAAACATATGCCACTAGAGTGAAGCATTTCATGTGAGGGGGTATAGAGGGCCCAAGCTGCTGAAGTGATATTTTGTGTCCAACAGCTGGCGCCGTTGGCGTAACCGATATGGTAGGCCGATGGAGGAAGCATCTGTCAATAGCACAAATGGTACTTAAGACGTGAGGGATGGAAAAAATATTAAAAACACTATAAAAGAAATAACCTAAAGTAGAATGGCTATGCTTAGGCATAAAATTTCTTTAAGTATAACCCGTTGACGGGTTCTTTGAGAGAGAGGCCTTCGGGAGAGGCTAGGATGTATGCGCCTTTGGCGAGGCAATGTTGGATAATGTAGGGGCCATGCCATAGTGATTCGAATTTTCCATGACCAAGGGTATCATGAGTGATATCGTAAGCAAGGACGAGGTCGCCGTTGTGAAATGAGTGAAGGTTGACATAGCGATCAAAGGTCGCTTTTGACCATTTTTTGGCTACCTCATTATTCTGTAATGAAGATTGACGATCTTCATCCAGGGACTCTAAGTTCAGAAAGCGCTACTCCATTGGATCAGTGTCAGGTAATATCTCAATTGCAGTGTGTAAGGTGGGAATTTCGCACTCAATTGGAAGAGTGGCCTCAACCCCATGGACTAGATGAAATGGTGTGAAACCAATGGTTGTTTTCACAGCCGTACGGTAAGCCCATAGCGAGAAAAATAACATATGGTGCCAATTGGTATTATGTTTATTAACCGTGAACTGTAACATGGTCTTGAGGACTTTGGTAACTGCTTCGACCTATCCATTAGACTGAGGGTAATATGGTGAGGCAAACTCGTGGGAGAATCCTAACCGACATGAGAGTTCAATGACAAATATCATTCTTGAAGTGTTTCCCGTGATCGGAAACTAGTTGGAGTGGCATGCCAAAGTGGGATATGACGTGATTAAAGAAAAAAACGCACTGCAATGTCAGCAGTGTTGTTGAAGGTGGGCATAGCTTCCACCCATTTTGTGAAGTAATTGACTGTGACAATAATGTATTTGTGTCCATTATTGGATGGGGGATTACAAGTCATGAAGTCGATGCCCCATTTGCAAAAGGGGCTGGCAGTAATGACTGGGTGGAGAAGAGCAGGTGGTGCTCATACTTTGTTGGCATAAAGCTAACATTTCTCGCATCGCTTCACAGCACGAATGCAATCATGAAACAATGTAGGCCAAAAATAACCTGCTCAGATGATTTTCTAAGCAGTGGACATTCCTGAAAGATGCCCCCCACATGCGCTGCTATGGGAGTCATTCAAGACTCTATCGGCCTCGTCAATAGTCAAGCATTGACAAAGTATGGTGTCGACCCCTCGCCGATATAAGATATCTTCGATGAGGAGATAGCGGGGGGCCTGGTGGAGAATACGGTGACGATCATCTCGTGAGAGGTGGTTAGAGGTAGACGAGGAGGTCGTCGTACCAAGGATCATCTGAAGTGATGTAAAAGAGATGTTCATTGGGGAAGTCGGTATTGACGGGGGCACTGGTAGTATCAGAGGGGAAGGCCATGACAAGTTCGGTGAGGATGAGAGCTTTCTTTCTCTTGGGTGTTCAAAAATCAAGATCATACTCCTGAAGGATAATGATCCATCGGGCAAATTTTCCATGAATTTGTTGACGGCTGAGCAAGTATTGCATAGGGTTGGAATCTGCGACGACTTTAGTCGTGCAAAGAAGAATGTAATGATGTAGTTTCTGGACTGCGAGGATGACTGCAAGGGCTAGTTTCTCTTCGTGTTTATACTTCAAGGGTGGCCCTAGAGGTTTTTACTAATGTAGTAAATGACATTCTCATGATCATCATCACCGATTTGAACGAGAAATCCTATTACTGAGACAGCTCATGCTGAGATGTAGAGGATATAGTTGTGGTTATAGTCAGGTGAACTAATTAAAGGGGCATTAGACAACGTCGTTTTAAGATCGTCAAATTATTTTTAGGCATGTTCATCCCAGTGAAATGGGATGTCATGGCGTAGTAAGCGAAGGAAACCATGTGCTCGAGTGGCGTAGTCTGGGACAAATCACCGTAGAAAGTTAGCTTTTCCTTGTAGGCTCTGGAGTTGACATAAATTCTGGGGGGGTGAAATTTCTGTGATGGCTTGGAATTTCAGGGGGTCCATAGTGATACCACTTTGGGAAACAATGAATCCAAGGAGGCACCTCACAGTGACTCAAAACATGCACTTGAGGGGATTCAAGCGGATGTTGTACTAACAACACCGTTGGAAGATGATCCGTAAATCATCAAGATGTTAGGTGCATTTTTTGGATCGAGCTGTGAGGTCATCCAAGTATGCAAGGATGATATGAGCCAGATCATGAAAAATGTATGTCATATCCCATTGGAAAGTTGTGCCAGCGTTCTTTAAGCCAAAAGGCATGACACGATATGCAAAAGTACCCCAAGGAATAGTGAATGCGGTTTTGTATTGATCAGTTGGGTGGATTTGGATTTGATTATAACCAGAGAAATCGTCCATGAAGGATAGAGCCTCGTGGCTTGTGCAGTTGTTGATGATTTGATCGATGAAAGTTGTTGGAAAGTTGTCTTTGGGACATGCGTGATTGAGATCGTGAAAGTCCGTGCAGACGTGAATAGTGCCCTATTTTTTGTTAATGGGTATAGGGTTGGAAACCCATGATGTATAGGCGATGGGGTAGATGAACCCAGCCGTGCGTAATTTGTCAATCTCGGCTTTGATGGCCACTGCTTTGGATGGGTGTAGCAGTCACTGTTTTTTATGAACTGGTGTCATGTTAGGCCAGGTGTCGATGCGATGTTTGACAATAGAGGGATCAAGGCCAGGCATCTCTGTGTATGACTAGACAAAAATATCCCGATATTCTTGAAAGAGGGATTTATAGGCGGTGATTTCTTGAGGATTGCAAGCGGCGCCAATGGTGATTTCCTCGACAACTCCATTTTTTATGGAAATATCAATTTTGATGGTTGGGGAAATGTTGGCCATGTTTCCTTCTTCAAAAGAATCAGGAGCGTGAATGGGGTTGTTGAACCAGTCGATATGCCCTGATGGGATAAAATCCTTGGTTTTGACCACGTATATGGGGTGTTGGTTAGGAGGCGTGGAGGCTTCTTGTGGAAAGAAGAGTGCTCTATGGTGTAGTGCATCCCATGGGTAGTCGGGGGTGTGTAACTCTTCGAGTATTTCCTCGTCACAGTGGAATTGGAGAGAATACAAAGGATCTAAAAGAGTGATATCGGTGACTGACGCCATGTGGCGGTCCCCTAGTGAAGAAGAAGGGGGAACAATGCAATGAGATTGTGATGGTTCGCTCGACATAAACCAAATGTCGAAGTACTGAGGAGTACTAGTGGTAGTTGGGTGTAAAATTTCCATAGGGAAATGAATGGGAGAATTGGGGGATTTGGGGGTGAATCCTCGGATAAGTAATCCAAGAACCATGGAGGCGTTGGGAGTGCCTTAGGTTCGAGAGAAATGATATGAAGAATCTCTAGTGATGAGGTAAGGTCAACCATCGATTCTGTAGGGGGGGTAGGGGTTTGAATTAGGGTCAACTAGCATTGCCTGTATTCAATAATCATAGGACATTGGTATGTAAAATGATCTAAGGATTCACATAGAGAGAAAGGGCATCATATACATTCATTGACTAAAGTTGTGACATAATGGATGTCAGTGATTTTTTGTAGGGATGATGTAGCTGGATTGGGTTCGTTTTGGAAGCTTTAGCGTATTATGGCTAATGTCTACCGGAAGCACGACAGTGTTGGGCAATGGTGTGTATAATGGCCATATTCTGAAATTTGGCACAAGTGAATTTGGTTCGCATCCCTTTACTACTTGAGTGAGGGGCGGTAGCGGCAGTACTTGCTACAGTGGCCAGCATTGATGGTGTTTGATTGAGAGGAATCAGGTTCTGTAACTTGGGTAGAGATGGGCAGTTGTTGGTTTGGTGTCCATCTTTCTCACATAGCACGCAAGGAGGTTTCACGTGTGGGGGAAGTGGAGTTGTGGGCTCTTTCTTCTTTCTCCTACCCCCAGCTGTGGCAGGGAGGGTAGTGAGTGGGGGTGTGGAAGGTATGGTGGGAGTGAGTATGGGAATCATCATTGGGATTCCTTCTCTTTGGGGTGGAAGGGATGATTGAGGGACCATATCTAGTGGATGTAAATACCAAACTAGAATTGCTAACAATATATTAGGGAGGCTAAGCGTTGCAGCTACTTGGAAATATTGTATGCCAGGTGGGGGGTAGAAGAAGGGGATTTGAGTAATGGCCTGGGGAACTGTCTCCCAAACTAGGATATGGCCTTGGGGAGAGGTGAAATCATGAACTGGTGGAGTTGACGAGTTCGCAGGAGGCTCATGAGGGGGAATATATGTGACTAGTGGGACGTTAGATATGATAGAAGCCTCCCTAGGAGGAAGGGTATCCTCTATGTTAGTTCCGTTGGATGATACGATGCATACTTGATTGGAAGGATGAAGGAGCAGTGGTGCACCGTGGTAAGTTCCTAACAATGATGGGTATTTGAAAATTTCGGAACCCATTTCGATGAGTGGGTATGCATCATGACTCATGTGTATGAGAGGGAGAATGTTATCGATATTGGTAGAAGGCTTAGGCTCGTAATGTGAGACTTGGTCAATGGTAATGATCTTCCTGTTATGGGGGAACATCATCTCTCGAAACATGGAAGAGGCTATTGCCTTCATAGTGTACATGTAGCTATGACCGAACAGGATATTATAATCGAGTGGGGCATCACTAAATTCAATGTCAATGAGAATGGTCTTGCCCTTGAGTTCTACGGAGACATTTTGGAAGATCCCTTCAGGAGAAGATGGTCATCCGTCATAAGATCTTAAGGTAATGGAAGATGGTATGAGTTCGGGGGAACCAAGTTTCTGCCATACAGACTTGGACATAATGCATGTGGATGCACCTTCATCGATGATGCACCGATGAACTGTAATGTTCTGAATTTTTACTGGTATTTGAAAAGCGATTAGAGCAGGAAGGCAAGGTTCTCCGCTGTCAAGATCAAATGTGATGAGTTGAGTATCTGCAGGGTCGACTGCCCCCAAGGTGGAAAGTAATGATTTCCGCTGAGTGGGACAAGTTTGAAGGACCCCTAAGACTGACATGGCAACTGGGGATTGTGCTAAGTCATCAACCAAACTGTAATTATGAGCCACCCTAGCCTGGGGGTTGTGGACATTCCTCTGCAATGGGATGCGAGGGATGCGAAGAGGTGTTTTGGCATTAGGGTGAGGAATTACCAACAGGGGTCCTGTTGGTGTTGGGTTTGTTTCTGGGGGAGTCAAAGGAGACTCAGCAGGTGCACAGTATTGACAACTACGTGTTTGCAGAAGGATTTCTTCCTCACTGGTGAAGAGGATAGTACGATCTACAGGATTGTTTGGATGGAGATACTATCCCAACTGTGGTGGGGTATGCTGTGTATCTTGTTGGGTGTTTAACACACCCTTGTGCGGAATGGGATTCTACAGCACAGCTGGGGGGGGTTGTTGCATGTATTGTTGTGGGGCCTGCTAAGGGGTAGGCGGTGCTGGAGGATGTGGTAGACCGCCTGAGTCTTTCAGTCATATAAAATCAATGATTTGGGGACAATGATGAGTATAATGACCGAACTCACGGCAAAGGGAGCAAGGGAAGGTGGTTTTAATAGTATTATTATTTCTCCCTTGATGCCTATTGTTATTTCCCCCCTGGGGGTTCTGATTCCCATGGTTCTGGTTGCCCCCAGTAGGTTGGTTTTGTTGGGGTTGATTCCCGCCTTAGCCTGTGTTGTTATTGTTCCTGTTTCTTCCTTTCTTTATGGCATTATTCGACGGATGGGTCGGATTGGCCATATTTAGTTGTTCGAAGTTTTGATATTGTTGAACGGAAGAGGGTTGAACAAAATTCACCCCAGCGTGAGGTTGTGGGGGTGCCATGGGATGTGGAGGACCAGGGAATGGAAAGTACGGATTCTGTGGGAGTTGTGATCCATAAGGTACGTAGGAAGGCGTGGCACTTTCACTAGTACTTAGAGTATAAGTTGAGGTAGAGAGGGTACCAGAACTTGTTTGGATAGGTGGGTGTATTGGGGGTGTCAGTGGTGGCCCACTGATGGGTGGAGGAATAGCAATAGGGTATGGTTGTTGATAAGGAGGTGGGGGGTAATAAGAGGTTCCCCCATATGCTGACGGATATTGAGGTGTGTTAGACATTGGTGGTGGTTGGGGTTGAGGACTATGGTGTGTGGTATTACCAATCAATCCGTATGTTGAGTGAGACATCCCGGGTTTGTCTTGACTGAATGGCACGGGTTTTGGGAGATCAGGAAGTACTGTGTATAAGTACCTTGATTGTGAATAGATAAGGTCATATTATTGAGCCTTATTGATGGCTTCCTCTTGGGATTGAGGGAAGGTGGAAGCTACATCTTTACCGAGGAGAAAGACAAGTGATCTGAGAAACCAGTCAAGACACTGTTGTTTGGTGGTTTCAGCTTTGCACAAACTACGTCATCTATGCCACTCGTGAATGTGATCAACGATATGTGTGGCTGAGGTTTGTTTGAAATTAGAGAGTAGTTCAAGACCATTGTCGTGGTAGATTAGTAATTGGAAGAAGGTAAAAAATGCTTTGGCCAAGGACTCGAAAGTCACATGGGACCCCAATTTTTCGTCTACATACCATTTGGCTGATGGGCCAGTGAGTGTGCGTTGAAATAATCGTAGTCTGATGGAATCATCCATAATGCTGTTGGAAGAGCACCATAGGTGGAAAGTCATGACATGGTTGGTAGGGTCATCTCTTGCCTTTCCTTCAAACTTGGGGATGTCTGAAGGAAGTTTGGTAGGCATTGCAGGCGATGTGGGGTCATGCAATATAGGATCATTTGTGAGTTTTCTTAGATTAGGTATGTTAAGAGAGGCCAAATATGAAATCTGTAGTGGGGGTGGAGGATTAGTTCCAGCCATGGTGTGAGTGTTCTGTGAACCTGACCCTTGAGGGGGGCTAGGTGGGTTGGTACTTCCTCCTTGAGAGGAATTTTCCCCCCCACTTCCATATAAAGGAGAGCGAGTGGATGGAGGGACCTGGTAAGTGGACCCAAGAAACGTGGAACCAAACAAAGCTGATCCTAAGACAGTGGAACTCAATGGAGTGTGTGAAGGTGGTGTCGATGAGTTGGAAAGACTAGTAACTCCCCCTAGAATAGGAGGGAGGTTTAAAAAGCATCTAGAATGATGGGGGTTTTGTGGGTCCCCTATGATGTCCAACTAGCTACGTGAATGTGTGCAAATTGTGATGAGAGAAAATAAACAAGAGCCTTTGTTACAAACTGTGAACTTAACATGATATATATCTAAATCAAACTGTAATTAGAAGTGCATCATACATAAAGTGTTTTGAAAAAGAAGCATATATGTGGATAAGTGGGTTTTGTCTGCGTGGGGAATCAAAGAAAACAAATGCTCGTGTCCTAAAATATGTAACGTCCTTCCTCTCAAATAGCACTGGACCTTCCAATAGTACTCAACAGTGGGGTCTAAAGTCACCGAAAGAGAAACTAGTGAAGGATGAAATAATCAATTATAATGAGGGGTAAAGGGGGCATATCCCGAAAGAGCTAGTGATATTTCCCAATAGCCACACAAAATCCGATCAAGGTGCAATTGCAGCCCACAATTTCCACCTGGGTAGATGTCCTAAAATTTGGTCACTAGGTACCTCGGTCAAAGTGCGACATTTAGATTTTCAGCCTAAGAAATGGGTCACGGGCTGGATCCCGTCCAAGAGGTGGGTGCCTCAAGGGGGGATGCACAGAACAATCAGACCTTGGCCTTCAACCCTTCACGGGTAT